>JASDQU010414264.1:0-10372 GCA_032191745.1 Picea mariana
ATCTAGATAAACTAATGTGTGAGGAGGAAAGAGAAAAGAAGTACCTTTTACCGGTGTTTGTCCCTACACGGTCCGAGTTGAGCTCCAGTCTTGAACTCCTCAATAAGCCCTGTAGAAAACAAAAGTACAAACAACTTCCTACTCTACTGAGATTAGTTCAAAATAGATCTATCTATTAGAGACAAATTCATGTGAGATCAAACACAGATTTGAAAGAAACAGGCCAAGCATATTATATTAAAGAGAACAACAACGAAGAATGCTTACAACCATAGATTTGAGTGTAGTAGCTTCGCCAAGCCTTCCTTATCTGAACCCTTGCTCAAACAGTCCACACACTGAATGTTGATGTTCCAAAAGACACCTTCTTCATGAGATCATAGGTTGGATGCTTCGCAATACTTTTTCCCCTTCCTTTTCACCATGAGAAGGCATGTTTAAATAAGCTTGGAGAGTCCCAACCACTTGAGATATCTTTGGGGTAAGTTGAGGATTTTTCTCCTTTTGTTATGGATCTACCCTAAGATCATGGCTTGACCAAGGATTCAAATCCAACTGCCTTAAGATATTGAGGGGATCTTTCCCTCATTCTTCTCAACAAACCAATTTTCGCCTAGAATAGGTAGTGCTCCTCCAAAAAGGGCATCAGAGTGTTATAGAGCTCCCCAAGAGAAGGAAAGCAAGTGTTGGTGTTATAACACTCCCCCAAAAGGGTGGACAGAGTGTTATAGCACCCCCTGACAATGTATAGGGGAGCTCTCCTCTCTGAAACTCATTTTTTAGTGGTTCTTCCAACAACAAGAGACTTGTATTTCCAGTAGACTGATTTCTCCTCTTCACAACTAATATTTGAGGTGTCCTAAGTGTCCCTGTCATGTTGTTGGAGGCATGACATAGGCAAGAAGGCAGTATGATGTCAGCAACACTTATACACTTGCATTCAAGATGCAACACTTGCGACACTTGCGGAGTGAGTAATTTTGAGGTGTAACAAGAATCCCTTTGACACATCCTCGCCTTCGAGGGACAGTACAGTGAGATAATGTATTTCCTCAACGTGGATTGGATACCACCTATCCATCCAGATACTTCTGTCATGTACCCTGCTTATTAGGAACTTGGTGCGCCACACAACTTCACCAGTGGTACCGAACACTGGTAAGTCTCTGAGGTTCATGATGGTTGAGTTGAATATGTTGATGAGTTCAGACTTGGGCATGAAATGCATGCCTCCCAACTCATCTAGATAAATAGTCCAGAAGACATCTATGTTCATCTAAGGGAACAATACTTGGTATGTTAAATTGAGGTCAAGGATCTTGACCTGTTCCACCTTCCCCTTTAGATCACCTATGATCTTGACTCGGGGGTCGTAGGGATCATCTGGTACTGCGTCTTTGGACATGGCGCTCTGGCTTCCTATAGCTCTTGGAATTTTTAGATCTTAGTTATACACGAATTATGTGGAGAACTAAGGATTGGGGATCACAAGTGTAGGTTTCACAATTGCACAGGCTTGCTCACTCTATAGAGGACGTAAATTGCTAAATTTTTGAAAAGAATGCATTCTATGGTGAGTTCTCAGAGCCTTATACTCGGGCTTGGCTGACAAATTCAGCAATAAATATTGTTCATCATGACCTTATGGATGCAACTTGGATCTCAAATTGGATCCTACGGGATGGGTTAACGGGGTAAATCCTATTGGGCGATTCTGGCATTTATTGTGCAAGTTGGACAGGGACGTGGCCAATTTCAGTCCTTTCCGTTTGACAGGTTGGAATCCTGACACAAATATCGATGGAATATTCACGTATCATGGCTTTGATGCTTAACTAAATTCATATGGGGTACCGTAATAGCAATAAAGACTATGATTGGACTGGGTACGTGTAGAACATGGAATCAGATTGCATTCAGATTCATCCTCCCTACGACCACAAAGGGGTCCCCATCATATTAATGACCATCATAAATGAGTTCTTTCCTCCCTTTGATCCTATGCTACTGAGTAAGAATTTCTGCATTAACCAACACTTAAATAGAAAAAGGAACTACGTGTCATGGCACAACACTGCGCACATCGAATTTATTAACTGAATTTACAAAAATTGCAGAAAACTCAAATCTAACTATTATACATGCTCCTTCGGACTAGATCAACAGTCCTTTTAGCTCAGTTCTAATACATATAGGGTTTCAGGCAAGTGCAATTCACCCATCCTGGCCACAACATACCATCTAGTTGCGCAAGTCTGACTGCTCCTGAGGGTCATATCTTCGCAACTATAAATGGTCCTAACCAATGCATGTGCAACTTGCTAGGATGCTTGTGGTACCAAATATCATAGGGTAGAACATTTTCTCATTGCGCAAATACTTTAGTTTTAATTTTCCTATCATGCCAATATTTTTTCCTTGATTTTTCAACCTATTGATGGAAGTCTGTTAAAAACCTGGTTTGCTTGAGTTCTTGTAACTCTATGAGTCTTTGTGCAACTGACTCTTCCTACGACATATGGGTGATCTATGTAATGTATAGAATCAGAGTGATGAATTCTACGGGAACTAAGACCTCCTTCCCATAAACTAGCTAGAATCGCATGTACCTATGGATTTTATTTGTGGTTGTCCTGTAAGCCCATAGTACTAATGGAACTCTATCATCCCAATATTCATGATTTGTGCAACGGACCTTTGTTAATCCTTTCTCCAAGATATTGTTGAATGCTTCTATTGTTCCATTGGCTTGCGGGTGGTAGGGGATGCTTTTGTGATGTTGGATCATGAACTCTGTTGTAATCTTTACTATAGTACTACTAATAAAATGAGCTCCTTGATCAGTAGTTAGGCTCCTAGGACATCCAAATCGAGTGATAATATTCTCAAAGATGAACATAGCAACATTATCGGTTGAACAATCCTGAAAAACTATTGCCTCAACCCAATGTGTAAGGTAGTTAGTTGTAGTAATAATGTACCTAGCCTTTGAATGCTTAGCTATGGGGTTGATCAGTCCATTGAAGTCAACTGCCCACTTCTTAAATGCCTATAGAGCTCAAACTAGTTGAAGTGGTAATTCATCTCGTCATGAGGGATTACCCACTCTTTGACAAACACCACATGATCTAGCATATGCCTTTGCATCCTTGAAGAGGGTTTCCTACCAAAGTCCATCTTGGATAATTTTTTGCGCAATGGCCTTTCCTCCTACATGAACTCCCTCAAATTTGTTGTGGCATTCCCATAGTATATCCTATCTTTCATGATCCAAGACACATCTTTTGAGGATACTATCTAATCCCAATTTATACAACTGTCCTACGATCAACTGGTAATTCGTTGCTCTAACAACCATATGGAATTTTTGGGTTTTGTAATATGTTTCTAGGCAGGCTCCTATACTTAAGAATACTTCTATGCCTTCCAGGTACTCTGGAATGGCCTCAACCTGAAACAAATATGCATCTGGGAGATTATCGTCAGCTGCTCCACCACTTTCCCCTGACTCTAATCTAGACATGTGATCAGGTCCTAACTTGCATCTTCTAGGCTTAATAATTACTTCAAAAGAGAATTCCTGAAATAGTAGAAACCATCTACAAATTCTCCCTTCCATCAAAGGTTTATTAACTAGGTATTTCAATACAGAATGATCAACAAAGAACTTGAAATGAGAAACTAAAAAATAATTTCTAAATTTCTGCAAAGAATAAATCATGGCTAAACCCTCCCTTTCTATCGTTGTGTGGTTGCGCTCAGCTTGCGACAACTTTCGGCTCGCAAAATAGATAAGATGATACATGGATCCATCTCCAGGTTGCACTAAGATAGATCCTAAGGCAATACCTGAAGCATCTATGTGGACGTGAAATTCATTTTTCCAGTTTGTAAATATCCAAATTGGTGTTGTGTTGAGCTTCTCCTTTAAGGTCTCAAACTCTTTATTGCATTATGGGGTCCATTGGAACATTTTGGCCATTTTCAATAGATTTTCCAGAGGTGCAATAATGTTTGTGTATCTTCTGATGAACCTACGATAGTACCCCATGTGTTCCAACGTGGAGCACAACTGCTTAGCACTCATAGGTGGTGGCATTTTCAAAATAACTGCAACTTTGGTTGGGTCTACCAATACTCCCTCTTGGGATACTATGTGTCCCAACAAATTCCCATGTGGTATGCAGAAGATACACTTTCTGATATTCAATGATATCTGCAATTCTCTGCATCTATCAAACATTAGACGTAATAGCGCTACATGTTCCTTGAGAAAAATGTATATCGTCCAATGATCCATATAGACTTCTATAAACTTGTGAATGAACTCTCTAACATATGCTATTACAATCCTAGAGAAAAATGTAGGGGATTTCTTTAAGCCAAACAAAATCACATTATATGCAAAAAACCCCCATTTTGTTATGAATGTGGTTTTTTTTTTGTCCTCTTCCGCAATTCTTACTTGGTGGTAGCCTGAAAATCCATCTGTGAATGACTACAGCTCTTTGCCCGCAACCTATTCTAGAACCTCATCTGTGAAAGGTGTTGGGAAAGGGTCATGCACATAGGCAGATCTAAGGCTTCTATAGTCTACACAGACCCTGATATCCTCTGTGCCTTTCTTTCTTTGAATAACTATTGGGATGACCCATTCTGGTTCTTCCACTGCAAAAATAAGTCCAGCTTCCAACATCTTGTATATCTCCTTCTTAACCTTCTCTTTTACTCTAGAGTTAAGGCGGTATGGTCTATGCCTCACAAGCTTGGATACTAGTTTTAATTCAATTTTCATTTCTTCGATAATTCCTTTGATTCCCTTTAACTATGAAAAGGTTTTTGGGAACATATCTTCATAGTCCCGCAACAAACTCTGTATTTCTTGACTAGTTTACTCATCCGAGTAATATCCCACCATAGATATCTTAGGCTGCTCTGTGGTCCCTATATTGACTTTGTGCAACTTCAATGGGTGATTGTAGGAACTATTAGTCTGACTGGGTATAGTGTTATGGATTTCTTTGTTCCCTTCTGTCTCTTTAATGGCTAGGATTCACAATTCCTCTAAGTCATTTGGGATTTTTGAATCCCTGCTAATCTTATAGCATGTTATAGGGTTCTTTTTTTAGGGTAGGTGAATATTATTCTGAAGTTCTTGGCTATGTTTTGCACATACCACTAGGTTTGGTTTCTGATTACTATTGTCTATAAAATAAATTATTTAATCTTTTGCAGGACTATTTCAAACTCACGGTCCTTATTTGTAAACGAGAAGTCCTTGAAAAAATGATCTGTCAGCATTTTCCAGTCACTGGTCTGTCTTCTGGTTTCTTCATGTATGAACCAAGCTTTCGGGATTGGCCCTAGTGAATGGGGAAATACCTGAACCCATAAATGAGAGGTTATTTATGCAACTTGCCATTGTGTCACACATTGTTCAATATATGCTTTTGGATAAGATTCTCCATTGAACAGTTGTGCAACTTGGAAATCCATCTGTGTCTCTGCTTCCAACTGCTCCTTACTCTGAAACCTATACTTAATAGCTTTCTTCACATTGTTCCAATTTCTGAGTAATAATTTATTACTTGCCCACCATCTAGTGCGGGTGTCTTGGAGGGATAAATCTAGTACTAATATCATCTGATCCTTCGCTACCTTTTCTTCCACGTTGAGTAGAAAATTTTCAGGTCTTGAGGTTCCATTATATACTGGGTGTTCTCTAACCTTGGGCCCAACCCATCTCGTTTCCCTGACAGTTGTGCATTTTCTCGAGAATTTTTCATATGAGACTTATTTCCAACTGTCAAAAGAAAATTCTGAATCTTCATCTACTGACTATATACTCCTCCAACTTACTGACCCATCAACAGTAGAATTTATGTAATTGTCTCTTGTTCCTATAGTTACAGTGTACAACTGATCCAAGTCTTATCCCCCCATATTATTGTATGTTGGATCTGTATATCTGGGCCCCACATATGGATCCAAGGGTTGAAATACCTTGATTTCATCAACCTCAAAGGTAATGGTGTCTTTCTTTAAGTCAATTACTGCATAGTTGTCATAGGCCCAATCAATGCCAAGTAGTGTAGGGTAAGGGTCCTTATCCCCCATAATCTCAATCACTTCAAATTCAACTATGGTCTTCACTCTCGCAACATCTATTTTCGCACTCTCTAGTCTTCCTATTAGGAAAATACAATATTGGTTGGGAATTCTTAGCTAAATTTGGGAATATGTCATCCTAGGATTTCCTAAGGCTTCCCAAGTCTTCTGAGGTAGAATGTTCACATAGGATCCTAGATCCAACATGGCATCCTTGACCTCAAATTTGTCTAATTGGGCTACTAGTCTGAATTATTTTCCAGTTCATACTTTTTGTCTCTGCACTCTCTCAGTACTCTTCTCAAGAAGATTAGTCTTTATTCTTGCTTCTATGGTTTCTTCATTCCCTAAAACTAGGTATAGCGCATTGTGAAACTTCTTTATTAATTGATCATTCCCAAGAATGTGACGCAGGACCTATCGGCCCTTGGGCCGAGATCCGCTCACAAGATCATTCTCTATCCCCTTAAGCCGGATCAGCTCTTTCGATTCCTCGCGGGAATCTCAATTTTATCGATCCACAGGTCCTTTTCACAACTCACAATCTCGTGAGTTCGTGAGCCGTGACTCCTGACTCTTCCTTCTCAAATCTGTGATACCCGAGATCGTGAAATGGTTCAGCTCCTTCTCTGTCAGCACCTTCTGTTTGTGACCACCAACTAGGCTTAATTGCCAGCGCCTCTCGCAACTCGCCACTTCACGAGTTTCATCGTCGAGCCCTTGTTCTCTTGCTTCACGAATTCCCGAGAAGCGAAAAGTCAACGGAGTGTTGACTCCTTCCAATATGTGAGGTGTGTCCACCGGTCTATTTCCTAGGCCCACTGTGTGGTTCTGCTACGTGTTTTCTCTATGCCTCGGCTCTCGGCACTTTGCGACTTTTGCAATCAAAAGTAACTCCTCTCAACCTTCGAACCCCCGAACATGTGAAACGCGATGGGTTTCCTGATCCAACGGTCCTCCCATGACCTGGATCCGACGACTATCCTCGTTCCTCACGATTTCATGACTTCGTGACTCGGAGCACCCAATCTTTGGGCTCTCACCTTGCGAACCTCCGAGTTCATGAGATCCCTTGATCTCTGCTGCTTGTCCTCCTCTGATGGACGACTTAGATTCTTTCATGACTTCGCCACTCACGACTTTGGGACTTTCGGGACCGAAGTCTCGACTTCTTATCCTCTGATATGTCCAAAATGGAAAAATTTCGACACATCGTCTATGCGGGTCTCACGATGGAACTTCCCGCCTTTTTGGAATTTCGGACTTCGTGACTTTGCGAATCTGGATGTTGTGCTCTCGGATCTCCGACTCACGAAACCCCGAAAATGGTCAATGAAAGTTTGACCTCCGTGTTGGCGAGCATGCCACCTGTCCACTCTCGGATGGATGGTCCTGATCCTCTTCGCGACTTCGCCACTTGTAAAGTTGAAGGACTTCCTCTTCTGAACCCCAATGTTCGAATCCCTGATAGAGGGGATCTCGTGACACGTGTCCTTCCAATTGGATGGCTCAGATTCTTTCTCAGTTTCGTGACTTTGCACCTCACGACCTCACGAATATTGATGCAAAGGTTTCGAATCTTCAACCCATGAAACCCCGAAATGAGATTTACATGGGTGATCCAATGACCCCTGTTGGTTAAGATCCTACGTCCTGATTCTCCCGAGATTGCGCTTCGAAAAATGCTTACCATAACTTCCCTACTCCTCTGCAATATCTAATGGCTTCCGAAACTTTGTGAATTCTCCAGGGAGAACTACGGCCGTTCAATTCCTCCTTAACACTCCTACGAAATGAGAAAATATGCCTTCATGAAACTGGTCCACCAGCAAACTAATGTTTTTGTGCCTTCTTCCACTACTTCAAGGCACTAGCCCTCTTGAGCTTTCCTTTGAAAACTTCAAAGATCTGATCCCTCCTGAGCTTGATTAAAAAATCCTCAAGTCCTTTGGGGAAATTCCTGCGCGCACTCCATACAAAAATTCTTCAAATACACTCCAAGTATTTGAAGTCTTAGACTCTGTGCACTTCCTGCTACAACAATCTTTCAACAGTTTCGCTCAGGTTGCAAACACTGAGACTTCAGCCAGCCTGCGCACTCCTGGCATGGCTCCTGTGCTTAACTTGCACTTCTATGAGAATGAGAACAAATTCTATCTCTCCTAAGCTTGCAGAGATGAACTATGACTTCTGTCAATGCACACCTTGCGGACAATTTCACTGCACTCCTTGCAGGAAAACTCTTGCTCAGATAGAGAAACAATTGAAACTCATTCTTTACTCTCCCTCTCTTCAGATTTCATACATTCAACATGAAATCATACACTCACGCATCAAAGAAAATTCATAATAGAGAGTAAACAAGCACATATCAATCGTCATGTACAACACAGAAAGCAATTGAACACCATGAGTCTGAACTAAAAATCTTTGTATTAATCCATAACTTCTGTACATGGGTTTTTACTCTACACAGCTCTCTCTGCTTCTACTCTCCTATGCTCTCTTGATTATGCTGCTAATGTTACAATGAAACAAGTGAGGGTGTCTATATCCGTTTTCCCTCCGGCTCCTAAAATTGTCTAACCTAAGAATTCAAATCTACCTACTTACATTTACTAGCATAAATGCCTCTTAGTCCTTCAGACAAGAGCGGGACGCTCAAGGTCTGATTATAATCAAGAAGTACACTCTTCCTTAACTATTACATTTAAGTTTGGTGCATCCAACTTCAAAACATTTCAAAACAATTTATCATGTGCCAAAATGTGTTGGCGCTTGCCCCACGCTCGCTTGACATTGGTGATGATCCTGCATCATACTCCCTCGCTTGAAAATTTTCATGGGCTCCTATCCATGAGCTCTCGCACAGTCTATCCATGCTTCTGGATCTCTGCTTCATTTTCCCAGCTGACATCTTCAACTGGATGTCCCTTCCACTTGACCAAGTATTCAAAGTATTCTTTTCTCTTGGTCCTCTTGCTAACTCTTTTGTCCAGTATGCTTTCCATCTGTGGCTTCTCTGCAACTGACATCTATTTAGTCCACTGAACCTCTAGTTGTTCATCACTTGTTCCTTCTTTGTATGGGTACAAATCTAAGACATTTAATATCAGAGAAATTCTGATCCCATCGGGTAATTCAATCTTATAAGCATTTGCCCCAAATTTCTTCAAGACCTTACATGGTCTGATATTCTTCATCTTCAGTTTGTTATATGTCCCCTTCGGGAACCTTTCATTTCTCAGATGTGCCAAAATCAAATCACCAACCTCAAATTGAATTTGTCTCTTGTGTTGATCTGCTCTGCGCTTATACTCTTGGCTCGAGTTCTGCAATCGCTCTCTCACCTGGCTGTGAAGTTCCTTCATTGCTTCAGCAAAATTCTCTGCACTAGCACTCCTAGTTGCATCCTGTTATGAATCTCTCAATTCCGAAGATCCTCTTGGCTGCGTCCCATAAACAATCTGGAATGGACTCTGCCCTATGCTTCTGTTGATTGAATCATTATAAGCAAATTCCACCTGTGGCAGAATATTGTGCCACTGACTGTGGTGTTCTGTCACCAAGCTCCTCAGCACGTCTCCCAAACTTCTGTTCACAACTTATGTATGTCCATCCATCTAAGGATGATAAGCTGAACTGAATGACAAGCTCATTCTTATATTTTTCCATAAGGTTCTCCAGAAGTGTCCCACGAACTTGGTTTCTCGATCCGAAACTATGCTCCTTGTTAAGTCGTGAAGTCAAATGACTTCTTTGAAAACCAAATTTGCAATGTGAGTTTCGTCACTAGTTTTCTGACACGGTATGAAGTGTTCCATCTTAGAAAATCTATCTACCACTACAATGATTGAGTCAAACCCTCTTTGTGTTCTCGGTAGCCCCAATATGAAGTCCATGCTTATTGCATCCCATGGCTTGTCAGGTATGGGTAACGGTTGATAAAAGCCTGCATTCTGCCTCTTCCCTTTTGAATGCTGACAAATTTTTCATCTGTCCATGAATATTTTGATGTCTACTCTCATTCCTGGCCAATAATATGACTCGTTTAACTTTGAGAACGTCTTGTCATGACCGAAATGCCCGGCCAATCCTCCACTATGTTTCTCCTTCAGAAAATTCTCCCTCGTGGAGCATTTTGGAATACAAAGTTGATTACCCTTAAACAGTAATCCTTCCTGGATCATGTATTATGTTTGATGACTCATGTCCCTGAGAATTGGATTCTCAGCTGCTTCATACGCCTCCTTAAAATATGGAT
>JASDQU010414269.1:0-10372 GCA_032191745.1 Picea mariana
TCAGAAGAGTAGGGTGATGCTGAAAATTTCAGTCTTCAGAACACTAGACATTTTCCAGTGTTTAATTTTTTTCTTGACAACCTCCATTATGATCTGAAATTAGTTTTCTGATGAAACTAATTCTTCGAGGACAAGAAGACATACTTGAGTTTCTTTCTTTAAAAGTAGGGACAACGTAAAGAGCTTTGATGATGGTCATGTCTGCTCATAATTATAAAGTAAAACCAGGAAACCTACCCTGAATAGAAAGTTTCTTCAGCTAATCTACGATTGAACAAGTTACATCATTGATGTTCTGAACGACCTTAATTGTTTCTTCATCATGATTCATTCTAGTTTCCCTTCACAAACTAAAAGGTGACACAGACATAATCTTATCCAGAGATAAATAAAACAAACAAAATGAAAAGAACCAAAAACTAGAAAACAAAATGAAAACAAAAAAAATATGTACAAAGGTGGGTTTGATTTTTATCAGGAAAAATACCTCTTGAGAGCTTGGCCATTCACCGGGAAGGTGTCTGGTTGTCCCTCGAAACTCTATAGGTGGAAGGAGTTGGGACCTAGCTTTTCAGCGATTACGAAAGGCCCCAACCACAAGTTCTAGAACTTGGTGTGATCCTTTTCCTTCGTGAGGTTTATCCCACTTGAGAACCAAATCTCCTAACTCAATTTTCTATCTAAAGCAGAGTTAGAATCAAAACAACCTTTCACAATCTGTTGATGATGATCCAGTCTCTCCCTAGCTTGTGCTCTTACTTCTTCTAGTTTCAACAAGGCATTAATTTGACTTTCAAGAGGAGGGCAGTCCTCTTCCTGAACTTTCTGCGATAATTGAAGAGAGGGAAGCAGAACATGAGGAGGGAGAATCACTTCTCTTTCGTAGATGAGAAAGAAAGGAGAATTACCAACAAAGGTTTTCGAAGTCACCCTATCATCCCAGAGTGCATTAAAAAGCGCGTTGTGCCAGTTCTTATGGTTTTTAGAAACCGTCCTCTTGATGATCTTGATCAAATTTTTATTTGTTGATTCTGCTAGGTCGTTTCCTTGGGGGTAATAGCTGGAAGAATACTTAAGTTTGATCCCCTTCTCCAAAGAAAAATCACTCATATCGAGGGATGAAAAGTAAGAAAAATTATCGAAAACCAAACATTCGGGAATGCTGAATCTAGTAATGATATTCATGTCAAGGAAAGATATCACTTGATTAGTGTTTACCACTTTTAGCGGTGCAACTTCGGACCATCTGGTAAAATAATCCATTGCTTTAATGATGTATTTATGCTGCTTTGAAGAAGTGGGGTTAATTGGCCCAATGATGTCGAGACCCCACTGCTGAAAAGGTGAATCTACCAAAACAGGTTGCAAAGGGAATGCTGCCTTTTTTACTCATCCAACAACCTTTTGGCATATTATGCATTTACGACATAACGCATGGGCATATTTGAACAACGTGGGCCAATCGTACCCAACTCTTAATACCTTGTGAGCAGTGGTATCTCCACCGAAGTGCCCACCAACTACACTTGCTTGTAGTTCAGATAATACTTTCTCTTCTTCATCTCTTTCCAAACAATGCATGAGACCATTATCAAAATTCTTACGGAATAATACGTTATTTACCAACTGGAAAGGTGCAGATTTTAGTCTTAATGCTCTTCTCTTTTTTGGATCAAGATGGAAAGGAGTAGAACTATGTGTTAAATAAAACTTAATATCATCAAACCAAGAATTAGCAACAACTTGTGTACAACAGATCTTATTTTCACCATGCTGATTTACAATTTTGACAATAATTTGACTATGTCATTCTTCAACTGAATCATCCACTAGTTTGCATAGGCCTTGACCTCTGAAAATTTGTGCAGGGGTTATTTTGAGGTCATACTCTTGTAACGATGTCATCCATTTTTCCCATTTTTCACCCAATTCTTTTTGTACTAACAAGTTTCTGACAACGGGATAAGGCACAATGACTTTAGTTTTGGATTTCAACAAATATGATCGGAAATGTTTCACTGCTTTGAAAACTACATAAGCCTGTTGATCTACAGTCGAGTAGTTAATATCTACTCCTTTGAAGGATGTGCTCATGAAGGAAATGGGGATTTCATTGATTTCACGTTCGTTTGGGTCAACACAACAATATAAGATCGGTGAGAGGCAAAAGTGTAAAGAGTAAAATCTTGTGAGAAATCAGGACTCATTAAGGAAGGGGCTTCCACTATGGATTTTTTGATGGAGTCAAAGGCTTGATTTTCCTGTGGTCCCCAACGATACTGAACATCCTTTTTAATTAAGTTTTGCAATGGCCTTACCATTTTTGAGAAACTTGGGACAAACCTTCTGACAAAATTAATATGGCTTAAAAAGGATTGCATAAAGTTTTTGGAGGAGGGGGGAGGAAGTTTGGAAATGGCTTGAGTTATTTCGGGATCAATGATCATCCCATCACTGGATACTATGAATCCAAGAATTTTGACTTGTTCCACTAAAAAGATTGACTTCTTAGGTTTGAGAGATATGCCCTACTTGTGGCATCGTTCGAGCAAAGACCTAAGGTGAGACAAGTAATTTTTCTTGTTTTTGGAGAAAACAATAACGCCATCAAAATACACCACTACAAATTGATTTATGAGACCAAAAAAAGAAATATCCATTGCTCTCTGGAAAGTGGCCCCGACATTTATAAGACCAAAAGGCATCTTCCTGTAGGCGTAAGTTCCCCATGGGGTATGAAAAGTGGTTTTCAAAATGGTCTGGTGGAGACATGAGGACCCGGTTATATCCTGAAAAACTGTCTAGTAGTGATAGTCTTTAGGAACCAGATACCTGCTGAAGAATTTGTTCCATTGGAGGAACAAGATAATTGTCTTTGTCAAACGCTCGGTGCAAGTTACGAAAATCGACACAGAGTCGAATTTCGCCACTTTTCTTCCTTACAGGAACTAGATTAGACACCCATTGTGTGTGTCTCATTGGGAAGATTATCTTCGCATTCAATAATTTATTTAGTTCTTTCTTGACAGTTGGTTCCAACTTAGGGTGCATCTTTCTCAGCTTCTGCTGAAAAGGTTGAGTCTGGGGTTTCATGGGGATGATATGTTGTATTATATTAGGTTCAAAAGTTTTCAAATCATCATATGTCCAGGAAAAGACATCCTTGAATTCTCTAAACAATTTTATAAAGGAAGACCGTTCTTGCTCGGAGCATCCCATTCCCAGATTGATATTTTGTGGATTATCTTTAGTCCCTAGATTTATCGTTTCATGAGTCAAGGAAGAACTGTTCGTTTTACAATTTACTGACCTTCTGAATTTATCAAGCAAATCCTAAAACTTCTCTAGTCTTACCACGAATTTAGGAATAGACTTTACCAGATCAGATGTTGATTCAGGAGACCTAGGCTCTGATATTATTGTGAAATTGCAAATATTTTCATCGTGAGTGCCTTCATCGATAATTGCACCTTGGAAAGTGTCCTCCATATGCAAAAAGTTGATGATCTGTTGATCATCATCAAACACTCTCCAATTAGTGACGTTGTCTAGGATCGATGGTATGAACAATAACTCAATTGAAAATGCATTCAGAGAAATACTTTCTGCGAGAAATAATTTAGAAGCGACGTTAGCCAATAAGTCAGCCTCAAAATTACTTAATCTAGGAATGTAATTGATGTTAAATGTTGAAAATTTGTGCATTAGATTCCATACCTCAGTTTGGTAACTTTTCAGGTGTGGAGATAGGCAATGTATGGAATTTCCTACCTGTCTGACCACAATTTCCGAATCACCGAATACCATTAAGTTCTTTACGTCCATATCTACAGCTTTCCCGAGTCCTTGCAAAAGTGCCTCGTATTCGACAGTGTTGTTTGTGCATTCAAACTCTAATCGACAGGTGATGAAAGTTTTATTACCTGTCGAGTCGATGAGTACACATTCTGCACCAGATCCTTCTTTGGATTTGGATCCATCAAAGTAAAGTGACCATATCTGAGCTTCGTCGGCAGTGTTTGGCACATTTGGTAAGGCTGTTGACTGAGTACATGTCATGAGCTCCAACTGTTGTTCCGGATCAGTGATGGGGGAAGTTTCGACCATGAATTTACCGAAGAAAGTGTTCATTCCCTACATTTCAAGTGAATTAGTGGAAGCAGTAAGTGGTCCATTATCATCATTCAAATCTGTCACGGTGTGCTTGAGGTAACGTTCATAGTTAATCCTAATTTTGTTTGGCTGTCCTTTCTAGCAGCCATAAATGCGACCAATCTGTTGCAAAGTAACCATGTAGTTGCTCGGACCAATCCCTGCTAAAAAATAAACCATAGACTTCGGGGATGTCAACAACAATGATGTCAATAATCTGGTGAACTTTAGGATTATAAGATAACCTAACGAGAACATTCTTTAGTTCATCGATTACCTTAACATTCGTCTGATCAAGCTAAATGATTTTAAGATTAGAAGGATGAAATTTTGCGTTGATTTTTTGGCAAATAGACAAGGGCATAACATTTGATGATGCACCGAAATCTAACATGCAATTATGTACATTTCTATTCAAAATTTCAAAATTTAACAAGAAAGGTGGGACATTTTTGCGAGTATTAACAGAAGAATTCTATTGATTTTTAGCCATTGTCCCTGAAAATACTTTATCTACATTTGATACAGTTTTTTCAGTGAGATCTGTTTTATCTGGGGGTTCAGGTGTTGTTTAGCAGGGATCTTTTGATCTATTTTAGAACTGATTTCTGTAATTTTCTTACTATTCAGATTGTTGTTTTTACTATTTTCTGCGATGTTCTGAAGCATTTTCTGAAAAAGAAGAGGGAATTTCAAAAGTTCTTAAACAAAAATATTAGCCTTGAGTTTCTTTAGGTCTTCAATCAAATCATACTCTAAAATTGGGGCTGCTAAATTATGTTTTGTTTCAGCTTGTTTCAAATGTTTTGGAGGCACATTAGTACTTATTTCGGAAGAGGGTTTACTCTATGTTTTGCTTCTGGTGTTGTAAGGATGGACAGTTTCAAAATTGGCTTGAAAGATACTGTTGGTAAAATATCCGAAGATATTGGGAGATGACTCCTCTTCTTCAGATACTTCTACTTCAACTACATCTTCAAAATTCTCAGGGGGAACCAAGTTATGATGTGCTTCAAGGATAGTTTGCAGAGTGTATTGTAAGCTTTCAAAATTTAGACCCTCAGGGGTCAGATTTGGCTGGTTGGGGGGGAAAGGTTTTTTGAAAGGAGGTTTAAAAATTCCTTTTCTTGAGTATGCTTCTTTGGTTGATCTCTTCAAGTCCACGACTTGATTCGATAATATTTGGACAAACTTTTGCAAACATTCTAAGTCTGTATTTTCTAATTGGGTTTTTGTTTGGGGAGGCCTAGTAAGAATTTCTATTTTTTTCTTAGAAGAAGAGGTTATTTCGGCTTCGTTACTAAGATTATCTTTCAAGCTCAAGATATCTTTTTTGATTTGGCTTGCCTCCTCGAAGGCTTCCAGTAATGTAGACTTCTTAGACCTTTTAACCCAAATTTTTATATTATTGTGTAGAGCTTTAGTGTAATATGCCACAATAAGGCTTTATGCGGGAATTGAATCAGTGGGGATTCAGTTTTTTAACGTGAGGAACCTTTGGTTAAAATATTTTAATTTCTCCTTAGGGTTCATCTATAAGCTGGAAATTTCCATAACCAAGACTTCAGGAGATTTATCGTCTCCGAACTTCTCTAAAAAATAGGTTTCGAATCTATCCCAAGATAGAATGGTGTGAGGTTGGGTAAAATACCATGTAGAGGCATTTCCCTCAAACATGTAAGGAAAAAGTATACACACTACATCTTCATTTTCTACACTTCGAAGTCTAATGGCTAGCATGAATTTCTTTATGTGATCCTCGACAATTTGATTAGAATCTGGATCGAACTTAGGTAACCATTTATTTGGGTGTTTTGGTAAAGGGTGTTGGGGTCCAAGTACAACCACGACATCTTGATCGAGCCATGGTATGGCGGGAGTTTTTTGGTTCGCCATGGGTGTAGGTGGTGTCGAAGGATGAGATGGTTCATATGATGAACTGCCTTCATCAGATGACTCTCCTCCTGAAGATGATGGAGACGAATGAGGTGGGGAAGGTGGAATACCAGATCATCCAACTCCAAGAATAGGTGTATTAGTAGGATTGATAGTATCATCTCCTAGAGGGTTTAAAAGAATACCAGTGCCTTCAAGTTGTTCTTTGATATCAGAGAAATTTAAAGGTTGATTCAGTGGCCTACTAGGTTGTCTGATACGGGCCAAAGCACTGTGTGTCCTTAAAAGTGACCGACGAACAATTTCTTGTACATCGGATTCTTGAGGGTTTGGTGTTACTGGCTCAACGAGAATCTGGGGATTTTCGTTCGATGTAGTTGTTGTTTTAGAAGTAACGTTGTTGTCAGAATGACTTAATGTTACTATAGGGGAGCAAGTGTGTGGGGGAGGAGTCTTGCGACTTCCACATGCCATCAATTGTGTTCAGGCCCTCCTTCTAGCACCATTTGTTGATGAGAGAAATTGACCGTTCGTTAACTAGGAGAATGAGTCCAGTCCGGGGTTGCCTAAGTAACTCAAGCCATTTGGTGTAACTCGTTCTGACGGGTTTAATGGCTCCGTTAGACAATCTAAAAATCCCAAAAGAAACAAAATAAAAGAAAGAAAGAACTATCTAATTACTAAACACTATATATATATGTACACAGGTATAATGTAACTGTTGTAGATGTATTTAAGCAGAATATATACAAATATTACTTATGTACATGATTTACAAACTACAATTATTAATCGAAACTGTGAAAAATGACTGCTTCTAGGAAGCAGATAAAGAAAGCACATAAAAATATTTTTTGTTTTTCCTTTATAAATCTAAACTAATATGGAATTAAAAATACAATGAAACATAAATGTGTGGATAGTCAAAAGATGAACCATACATTGTAGTTTTATTGATATGTAAATGACATAAAAATACAAAGGAGCTAACCTGTTAGTGAGTTAGTGAGGTGTATCCAAGCATCTGCATGATTGGAGAACATCCAACTGCCATGTCCAAGATAGAAATCTGAAATGAATCTTGTGACTGTTTTAAATAAATTCAGAACATGTATTAGCAGCTTAGGTTTTAATGACAGAAAATAACACACAAATAAATACCCATGATCTCATAATTACACATGATTACAACAAGATAAATCTGAAAGCAACGTATGCATTTCATCATTCGATTAAAACTCAAAGATAAATCCTATCATTCTAATTGAAGATATGATCACGGCATTTATATTTTGAGAAGCAAGTTGTAGATGACATTTATAATATAAACATCCTGCACATAATAGATCATTAAGTCTAAAGCTATCAGACCTATTAATGTATTAGGATTAAAAAAATGTAAATGAAAACATAATTAACAAAAGGCTAAATCCAAAATGCATATATGGTGTTTCATTAAGTTCAGGAATCACTTGTCCATCTCTTGCCCTCAGCCAAGATGATTTCATTACAAAAATATGTTGTATTTAAAGAGTTCATAAAGGTTAAACTTTATATCTTCTAAGATAGGATCAAAACTCAAAAAGATTTAAAAGTTACAAATATAGAGGGCTTGAAGCCACTCAAGATCAAACTACATATTCAATATTTATGAGAATTTCCTCCTATTTACAAAATAAGCAAAGGAAAAATAGTCGATCGACCAAGTCCAGCATGCTCCATCCCAACATCAATTACATTCTATCCTGAAAAAAAAAAACGAAATAAGGAAATCAAATATTTTATTAACTATCCATTACTAAATTTAATATGAGAAATTGGCTTGGCTACAGAATCTCTCGATTCTGTAGCCAGTCTTATTATTAGTAATAGAAATCTAAATCAATCTAGATTAATTAGAAAAATAACAAAATGCATAATTTTGATAAAAAACCAATCTTACCATCCAACTGATAACAAAATTTGAATCACAAAATCTCAGAATTGATCACATCTTTGGAACTGTCAGCGTTTTTTATTATGATATTTCCTGTCCTCTTCAAACGTTTTACTTGTCATTGTGCATTGGCCTTGAGCTCACGGTTCTCATTTTCCAATGAGTCATTTTGAGCCACGAGAGCTTTGATCCTCGCTTGAAGGATAGGGATGTCTGTGTAGTACTGACCTACCCAATGTAAACAAACTTCACAATGTGCAGTAGGGGCAATCAGTTGAGGAAGTGTGTAATTGTGTGGTAAAACGTCACTGTTACCCACATTCGGATTTTGACTGATTTTGATACCTGTAAATTCCTTGTTGTCTTTCAAACACGGTGGTAGATTATTCACATAATCAAATGGTCGATCTGGTTCGGAACAATTCGGATCTTCTTGTGCCAGAAACCTCTCAATGTCAGAGTCAGAATCCTCATGTATCTCGATCGATTCGATTGAGCTTACATGAGATTTGGATTTATTTCACAGACTCCGTGAAATAAGTCCGCCATGCCTCTTATTACAAAACCCTATTTCTTGAATTTTCTTTCGTTTTTTGCGTGGGTATTTGTTATTGGTTTTTACAGTGGGACTAGGGAAACCAATTTGTTCATGTTGAGGAGTTTTAATAACCCTAGAACTAGAATCATGTTTCTCACACAAAGGCTGATCGGGTAATGCCCTTTCGTGAGGGTTCTCATGCAAGAAGTCTGGCCCGACACTTGAGAGCCCGAGAGGTCTCTCTATCATGGGTTTATCCACCACAGGGGTCTCTACATGATTTATTGTAACAAATCCAATACAAGTTATGTAGCTGTCCCAATCATCACCAAGTGCTTTCAAATGATGAACTAACAATAACTTAATCAAACCATGGTGAAATAAGTTGGAATCCAAGTTCTGCCTTTTATATCTCTTTGACATTTTATACAAACTTCTGAGAAGGTAAACAACATGTTTAAATGAAAGCCAATAAAATGCATGAGAAATTGTATGTGGTAAAGGAACACCAAGACAAAACGGCCTTCACAGGTTACAAATTGTCTCAAAACTACCAACAAACCATGCCATCTAACCTTGAGTAAGGAGATCAGAATACCTTTGTCACAGCATTGAATTTCTCGAGAGGTGACGAACAAACTCCAGGGTATTTCGTTCAACTTTGAATTTTTAAACCACCTTTGAACAATGAGAGGAAGCGCTATTGCTTCACTCAGAAATTCTTCGGTGATATCCAACTAAATATCACCCACATTGGCTCTACATCCATCAAATGTAAGGGCAAATTCTTTGGCTACTCGCAAGTTATAACCCTGGAATTTCTCAATAAACATATCCCAACCTTGGTTCTTAATATCCTCACTCGCATCATCATACAACAACAAATTTTCGGAGCCATTTGGCTCAAATCGGATGACATGGGCGATAAGGGTTTGAATAGATGGTAACAAGAGCGATCAGAACTCACTGTGGGCTTAAGAGATAGCAGCAACAGAGGAAAGTCTGAGCCAAAAACAAAGGAGTAAAAACTCACACAATCGTGATCATAATGTGAGCATAAGGGTTTTACACACACAATTCGGGCAGTTCTGGTGATGAATGTTTTGGAAACAAAGCGTAACACTAGACCTTGATTTGTTATGAGAGACCTGTCACTTCAAATTTTCAGCTAAAAATGAGGTACATGGTACGATCGTAGTGTGTTTAATTCTCATGACATGCAATGAGTATCCTTGATCTGCAAAGGATGCATTTTTTTTTATTTTTTATAATCCAAATGTAAATCA
The DNA here is from genome assembly GCA_032191745.1 of Picea mariana. Lineage (NCBI taxonomy): Eukaryota > Viridiplantae > Streptophyta > Pinopsida > Pinales > Pinaceae > Picea > Picea mariana. Next base: position 9,809 of record JASDQU010414269.1, read on the forward strand.
AAAGTTTAAAATCAAAGTTGATTTACCAAGAAATACCAATGAGCAAGCCTATAGTCCATATGCCAATTTATTCTTGGTATACAAAGGATCCAAAACATAATCTTACAATCCAAGAGCAACTCAAAGTAAGTGTTTCTTTGATATATGATAAGCTCAAAGAAAAACAACATTCATTAAAAGAGATGTAAGCACATTGACCCTTTTAAACACCAAGCCTTAGATAATATTGCAATACGATTTAAAGTTTTAATGCTTCATTCATGCTTTCAGTCATGAATGAAGCACGAAAATGCAAGATAAAAATAAGTAGGAACAATCAAAACACCCTTTTTACAACCAAATAGTCACCTTCAAATAGAAATATTTACAAGATGAGGCATAGGCAGCTACAAGAATTGTCATTTGTCACTTTAAAAAGAAAAATTATGTAGGGTTGTGTTGACGGGCGAAACAGTCCATCCGTCAACTGGGAGAGTGGAACCGGTCCGGGGTTGTCTAAATAACCCAAGCCGTTTGGTATGGACCACCCTGACGAGTTTAACGGCTCCGTTGGCCGCTCTGAGG
>JASDQU010414272.1:0-10371 GCA_032191745.1 Picea mariana
CAGTAATCCAACAGTTGTAACATGAGAAACTGTCCAGTAAAGAGCAAATCTCAGATCCAAACACGGTCTTTAGGAGTTGCTCCATTGGTGGGACTGGGTAGTTGTCCTTTTTCGAAGCTCTGTTGAGGTTTCTAAAATATACGCATAGTCAAATCTCCCCAGACTTTTTCCTTGTAGAAACCAGATTTTCTACCCATTCAGAGTGCCTGACCTGGAAGATAATCTTGGCATCTAACAATTTCTTTAACTCTTGACACATGAGAGGTTCCAAGGAAGGGTGATACTTTCAGAGCTTCTGTTAGAAGGGTTTCACTTCAAGTTTTAATGGGATAATGTGTTGAATCAAATGGGTATCATAAGTCTTAGGATCTCGGTAGGACCACGCAAAGACATCTTGATACTGTCTGAAGACTTTGAGATAATCCTTCTTTTCTTCTTTAAATATGGTCTTGTTGAGGTTTATGTTTTTTGGGTTTCTTAGGGTTCCGAGATTTCTAATTTCATGCATGGGACATGAACTATTGGTCTTCGCATTTTTTGATCCCTTAAATCTTTATTTTAGATCAAAAAGGTTTTCTAAATTATCTATTCCCTTTGGTATCATGTGAGACTTTGATTTGTCGTTCAGAGGATTTGTATGAGGGTTGGTTTTCATCGATTGTTCCTGGAATACTTCATCGTCAATGTCCAAATCTTTAAAATTGTCCTGATTGGTTAGAAATTTTATAATCTGTTCGTCTTCCTCAAAAACTTTCCAATTAGAAATATTGTTGGGCATCGAGGGTTTCTATAGAATTTCTACAGTGAATCGAGAATCTTCATAATCCTTTAGAGGTGATATCCTTGAAGCGGAGGTGGCCAAAGAATCAGCAAGAATGTTCTTCGCTCTGGGAATCACTGTAATGTTAAAAGCTTTAAAATGCTCTATCAGTCTATGCACTTCCTGTTGGTAATTATTTAGGTGTGGAGAATTGAAATGTATAGTATTCCTTATCTGTCTAACAATGATTTCAGAGTCTCCGAAAACCTTGAATTCTTGGACATCCAAGTCTATGGATTTATTTAACCCTCATACTAGATCTTCATACTCGATAGTGTTATTCGTGCATTCAAATTCTAGTCTACAATATAGGAAATGTCATTTTCCCTTCGGATTAATGAGGATACACCCTGTTCTTGACCCTTCTTGTGATTTAGATCCATCAAAATATAGGGTCCAAACTTGTGGGAAAACTGTATCATCTTCCTCTTTCCTTTTACTTTCCTCTTTTCCTCTAATTAGTTCTATGATTTCCAACACAGGTTGTTGGTAGAAGAGGGTTTCCTCGGCCACCATAGACAATTCCTCTCGAAAAATCATTTCAGTGTTTTGAGTAAGAGGGACATTAGATGAGAGAGGGGAGAAGTTCCTAAAGTAGGAATCACAGGAATAATTTCCTAGCACAGGGAAATCTTCCGATGAGGGTTCGTTTAGGGTTTCTAGGTCAGTAACAATATGTTTTAGATATCTCTCCCTATCAATTATGATCATATTTTTGTGTCCCTTTAAGGGTAGCCAAAGGTGTGCCCAGTATGTGCTAAAGTATTTGTTCAACTTTTCGGACCAATCTCGACTTAATAACAATTTGTAAGCTTCTGGGATATCTACTACAATGATGTCAATCACTTGCACAAATTTAAGATGTGTCGCTATTCTGATCGTCACATCTTTGAGTTCTCCCATGACCTTCACCTGGGTTCTATCTAGTTGTATTACATGTTTATCACTTTTGAGAGGGATTGCGTTTAATTTTTTGCAAATAGACAATGGAATAACATTAGAAGATGCTCCTGAATCGACCAAACAATTATGGAGGTCTCTGTTAAAGACTTTCAATGTTAAAAGGAAAGGTGGGACAAAAGGTTTTCCATTCTTATCTTCAGAGCAATTGTTCACAGTTGGTTTATTTCATAGATCTGTGGGAGTTAGATTTATTCCTGTGTCGATGCTTGTCATAGGGTTTTCTACCTATTTCAAAGCTTGTAACAAGAATTCTTTTTGCTGATGGATTCTACATATGTCCATAACTGATATATTAGCCTTCAACTTCTTCAAATCTTCAAATATGTTGTAATCCAGCTTGGGCGATTCTCATGTATAGATATTTATAGGGTTTCTTCAGGGAGTAAAAGGTGCTTTCGAGTGATCAGGAGCTGGTCTCACTCCCACAATTTGGGTCGTATTAAGATCGTTCGATACAGGTTTGACCCATACTTTGTGTTTGCATAGCCAAGACTTTTGTAGGTGGTTCTTGAACTTCAAACAGGTCATTGGAAGGCATAGCTAGGTTAGCATCCCATATCAATATGGTTGTTTCTTCTGGTGGAGAAATTTCTTTCTGATCGACAATATTCATACTAGAGCTGCTTGATTGTTCGGTCAGGGATACTCCATCTAGAAACCAATTGGCCATTAAAATCATGGCATGCACCCATTGAGGGCAGTGTCTTTCAGAGTGTTCTCTTGATGGTAAGTGCAAAAAGAGTTAGATTCTACATTTCCCAGATTGATGTTTAGGTTAGCTGGGGGAGGTGCAATTGCTTTGAAAAATGGATTCCTTTTAAAGAAAGTCTTATAGGGCCATTGTCCTTGGTTTCCCTCCCCTGCACTTCTCTTCATGCCTATGATTTTGTTTGATAAGTTTTTGACCATGTGTTGCAAGTCCTCTATGTCTCCACTTCCCTTCTCAAGGGCTTGTTCTGTTTGTTTCCCTGGGGGTCTAGTAAGAAATATTCCTCTCCTGGGAGAAGGTTCACCTTATTTCTTAAATAATGAGACCTGGCCTTCTTTACATCCCTTCATTTGGAATTCTATTTTTTTGGCTTCTTCCAAATTCTTAGCTAGGGTTAGTTTGGCATCCCTCTTTACAAACATGGAAATAGAAGCTGGGAGAGCATTGGCATATAATTCAATTTGCAACTCCTGAGTAGGTTTAGCTTCAGGATGGAATTTGTTTAAGATGGTGGTAAATCTTTGGTTAAATTCTTTGACCCTTTCCTTTGAACTCATGGTAGTAGTGAAAAGCTCAGCCATCAAAGCTCCTGTAGTAGTTTCTTCTGCAAATTTATCTAGAAAGTCCTTTTGAAACTTCGTCCAACTAGTTATGGAGCCTGCAGGTAAGTTAAAATACCACGTGGAGGATGAATTCTTGAACATGTAAGGGAATAGATAGAAAACCACATCTTCATGTTGGACATTCATAATTCTGATAGCTAGTATGAATTTCTTGATATTGTCTTCGGGCAGTTCTAAGGTTTCAGGGTCAAATTTAGGAAGTAATTTCTCTGGGTATCGGGGAAAGTTATGTACTCGTCTAGAGATAACCAGAGAATATATGGCCAACCAAGGTTGATTATTTTGCGGTGGGTTTCACATTTCTTCATCAAGGTCATGGTTATCTTCCATGTCTTCAGATCCTGAGTTAAACCCTTCTTCTTTCGAAAATTCGTCAGGCTCAGAGAAGTTACCGTCTGGTGTTTCAGGGATTAGATTTAGAGGGTGTTCTATCTCGATGAGAGAAAAATATATTAGGTCTTCTACTATGTGCACGAAAACCTGGTCCAGGGATTTGACCATTGGCCTGCTTATTTGTTTTCTTCGAGGAAGTAATGGAGCTAAGGGTAGCACACCAATCTATCGGGTGTATTCTCTTGTGATTCTTCTGAATTGATTCAATTCCTCATGAGGAAGAGCATGAGGTATATTAGGGAACAATTTTTCTTCCTCGTGCTGGGGTGAGTTACTCATTTCAGGAGTACTCGGTGTGCGTGGGTTGTCTTGGGAATGACTAGCCATGCATGTGGGTTGTTTCGAATCTACAGGTTGTCTGAAATATTATGTGAAATATATATTCAGCCATTCATTCTCGGGCCTTCCTTATAACACCAATTATGTTGATGGGTTCTAAATCTCTTTAACTCAACAGTAGGAACCAAAACTATCACCAAGGCCCAATTAGACTCTGCAACATTTAATGGTGGAATGGTTCTCTAGATATTGTGATTCGGCCAATTAATCGATGGGATTTACGTTTTCTTGTGAAGGTTTCTCCTTCGGTTCAGACGTTCTCTTTTTGTATTTTCTCTTAGGTGGGACCGATGTAAGATGAAAATCTAGTATAAGCCAACTAGGTAACAAAGTGGGAACAAGTTTAACTACTGGAGAAGAGGCTGAGCTTGGGATAACCCTTTACTCTATCATGCAGGTGGTGATCGTCTACCACAGGTCTAGTACTAATACGTTAACCGTGTGAGTATTCCAATTACTGACTGAAATACAAATTATCAGAAGAAAACATGCATGTGATAAATGATAGAAAGTAAAATAATTCACTCAACTCTAATCATCAATCACATAATAACACAAAGATTTATTTTCATCATTAAAGAAAGAACCGTAAAACATTGCATCAGATAACTTATCAATAGATTTAGTAGTTCTTACTCATTACAACATCCATTCATGAGACGAAATAAGAAATAGTTCTTCTCCACATCCAATCATACATGCATTTGACGAAAACATAAACTTGTCTCTGGTCCAAAAGGCCTTCTCAATTAAAGGCCGCTCCAAAATAATTCTTAACAAAACCAAAAATGAGAGTTTCTTGCCACAACCATCGACCTTTAACTAATCGGTTGATCCTCCTATATATAACATAAAATTAACTAAAAATAACAACTAAAGTGCAGATAAGAAAAACGAAATTTGCCACATGGCGTTCTCTCCTATGAGTTTTTCTATGAGTCATCTCAAGATATCACTTAAGAGGGTGACTCTTCTCATACTCTGACCACTTGATGAACAAATCCTTGTAGGTGTTGGTGTATGGGAATCTATGTTGTTCCATCGGGGCTGAGTGAATCTCTCTTATGTCTACCGCATGTGCCCGATACTTGACTATACTGACACTTAACTGTTGTAGCATAGCCCGAGCTTTGATCAGGTGTTCCATAAATTGTCGCACCTGACCCAGCCTCGTGTCTGTCACCTTTTCTATTTCTTGGGCCTATGATGGATCTTTCTTGGTGTATGATCTGACTATGTTGCACAAGTCGAAAAAGTCATCGGGCATGCCAAACTCAGGGAGTCCGATGTCTTTCATCACCCAATTTATTTTGATCCATTTTTTCTCACACTTGGTGCATTTTTCTTGAATTTCTCGATGGGGTTCCTGGGATATTTTAACCCAATACTCAACCAATTTCCTTATGCGGTCGATGTTGCTTTCTATTAGCACCCGGATGTCGTGTTTTTCGACATCTCGGCCCTTTTGCACCGCGCTGATATATTCAATTTTATCTGCGACTTGTTGCGCTTTCTCATACCACCTCTCCATGTCTTTCCACGTCAAAAGTTCCATGAGGGTGTCTTCCTGAATCTTGTCTATCCTTATAGTGAATAGGTGTCGTTCATTTGTAAACTTGTTGTAGGCCTCCTTGAATTCGCTCCTTAGTTACACCATAACCTGTGTGGTGTCCTGGTAGTATTTATCCAAGTGGCGCATTTGTTCTAATTCCTTTAGAGTGACAACCAACTCCTCTTCATCTCTTTTAGCTCTATCCAGGGTGCCATTTGTGATTTCCATCCCTGCACTGATGGGTTCAGACGTATTAGCATGCTCTGTGTTGATTAGATGTTCCTCTGTAGTGATGAGGATGAAGCAATCTAAATTGATACTCCTTTTCTTGGTGGTTCTCTTGATGATAACCTTCCTTTCCGATCATAATTTATAGCATGTATGTCAGCTACTTCATCCACAAGTTCGGGAATATACTAATCCCCCCATGTGAGTGTATTTCCTAGACTCACAACGATATATACTTGTTCAGGGCTAGGTTCTTGAACTTCCCCACTCTATTCTGAAGGCCTGACCTCTGTCTTTCGCTCATCGGGGATTTGAGTGTCAATTGAAACTGAGGCATCAAGAGTATGTTGGGTACTTACTTGATCATCAGTCATTGAAACGTCAATTTCCTGCTGCAGAACTTCTTCATTTTGTTCGCCTGAGCTCGACCCTTCTTTTGAACTGTCTGCTTGTGTTTGTGGTGCATTAGGCAGCTCAGTGTCTAAGACACTCTAGACTTATTTTTTAGTATGTGGGAGCCCATGAATCTGATATCAGGAACCAGGGAAGATGTCTTCTATGGATATTTTTCCTCTTCAATATGCATAGGGGTCATAAGAGACACCTCCGGGCTCTCATCATCATCATATATTTTAAACATCTCGCTTAAGGGGTTTGATGGACCTTTCCTCCTTGATGTTTCAACTGTCTCTGGTTGACCAAAATACATGTTGGTGATATGGATTTTGGCGTTGCAAACTCAGGGTCATCTAACCCAGTAATTTCATCAAGGTCTATGAATTCAGGGTCACTTAGGCCCGTCTGACTTCTATTCGGATTGTCTGCAAGGAGCCCTGTCATGTTTATGAGGTCTAGGTCATTTTGCAACTAATCAATTATCCGTTGCGCATGCTCTAACATGAGTAACCCCCTCTCTCGCACGTCCCTAGCCATGGGGGTACCTCTACCTTTCACCGAGGCTACCTGGGGAATTTCTGTTGCTTCGGTCGCTACTTGGGGAACTGTCACTTCTACCGCTAGCATTTCTTCTCTAGCTCTGAGGGCCTCTTGACCTGGTTTTTCTATGGTCGTTTCCTACTCGTCCAGACTCATGGCTCTAAACTTGGCCATTTTGGGATCGACCATCCTTGTCACTACCTTATCCAATATTGGGCACTTGCTGTGAAGATCTCATCATTGAATTTGTCATGGACATATGGACAACAGGACGACACTTGAGAAGCGTGTTTTAGGACCAGACCTTTGGGTCATGCTTGCGGAACCTGTCGGCATGGAATCAAAATTCTAATTGGCTCAACCCTTCCTACTTGTCTTGGGTAGTGTCTTTCACTTGGTAGAAGCCAACATGGAACCCATGCAGTATAAACGCTCACTTCTTATCTTTGACTAGGGTAGCATTGTATCCTTGCAGGATGGTCTCGTAGCAAATCTCTCCCACCACAAGCTGGTCAGGGAAATGTGCTAGTAGGAGGTGAGGTGCTCCGGTGGCCCCGAATACCCTATTGTAGGTGTCGGGTTCATCCAAATACCAGTGACCGACCTTGGATATCACCTTTTTGGCCACAACCGATAGTCTTAAACACTCTTTCTTGAAAAGAATAAAATGAATGTGTGCGATGAATTCATTGTAGATGAGGGAGTATGATTTTTTGTACCTGTTCTCCCACATGATGCTGAAATACACATGAATCGAAAGCTCCGCGATGTGCCAGCTTAAGTTCATGACTGCGAAGATGTTTCTGGCACACAAGACATCCAATAAGTATGATGCCATATAGAAGGCTAGAGTCTCCTCTTCTTTTCATGTTTGAGCCTATTGTATGTAGATGCTCAACTGCTTTGAAATTATGGCTCCCCAATTGAAGCTACTCCTGGAGATAGATACCGTGTACGCTAGAGGCATCCACACCTTTGAAAACCTGGAGCAGTCTTTCTCACCATACAACCGACATATGAGTGCCATTAGGAAGATGTATGGTTCTCTTAGGCTGGTCATTTGGTACTAGCCACAGGTCCAGTTGGTGAATTTATTATATTCTCCCCACCATGAGGCCATCACCCAGATGGTGTCATGGCGCTCGTAAAATTTCACCATGAAATCAGTATTCAATCGCTCCTCCAGGTCTCTAAGCTTATACTACTTCTGGACCTCCACCAGAAGGAAAACTCTGACATATCCACCATATTCATCATTGATTAGTCACTTCTGCATGTACGTGTGGTCGATGAGCCATTGCAACAACTCTATAAAAGGAAACACCAGGGTTTTTCTTACTACCATGTGCAAGTACAACCGTCAGATATTTGGGAATACCTAGTCGTCGAGCACTCTCACATCTGGGTCACTGTGTGGGGTGTATTCAAGGAATTTCTCCCAGTTGATCTTCTTGAAAAGTTCTTCCCAATGTGGGAGTGTAGTCTTGGTCCCTATGCTAGCCTCTGTGTCTCTCCAGGCCAGAAGTTGAATGAAATCCTTCTTGGTGGATGTTTTAATAATCGGTTCTAGTCTTGGAGAAAATTCTAGCTATTTTTCCACCCCTCAAGAAGAGCCTTCTCCGACTTCTGGTTCCTTTAGCTTCAACACTCTCGGAGATCAGCTCGTGGTTGGTTTTCATGGAGGCATTTTTCCTGCAATTGAACAAATCATTTAGAGACAGCGTACAAAGAAACACTGGAGGAAAATGTATACGTGAAGTGAAAACATAGAACAAACAGACTGGTACATACCTGTAATGCTTGCTAAACCTAGTTATTTGATACTAACGAGATCTCGTAAGCTTGTGAATTTCTCATCTCGCTCCTATGGATGCTCTAAAACTCCTTTACATGCATAATGGTTTTGTTTACATTGGCTCAAGAGAATTAAAATGGGGAAGAACTTACTGTGTCGCATCAACCAATTAATTCGGGTGATGAGTGAAATTCAAACAAATCTATCACCGAATCTTTGCAAATTTAATTCATCATGGGTTGACGGCAGAGGCGCGAAGGGTGATGTGTTCTATCGGTAATTTTGAATGGTCTTTTTTATTTGCACGTGAAGTAGCAACTAATGCAAGATTTGGAATTAATTAGTCCCTTAAATTCTCCAAATCTAAATGTATCTAATGCTAAAATGTCCCATCGTGTCGCTTTCCTAGTGGGAGGATTAGGGATCAACAATTTGTTATGGATGTTTTCATTGATATCCTTCTGCAAAAAACCTCTGACACCGATCGACTCCATCGTACGATGACGACGTGGAAAAACTGTCTTGGGACACGTGGCAGTGAAGGTCGGTGACTTAAATCACGAGTATTAGTCGGATTCAGGACTTCCTTCAAGTTGCGCATTCTTAAAACTAAACCTGGGATTGCCTATGCTGAAAAGGTATCAGGGATCGGAGATCGGGCATAAACCTATCGCATATTTTCCTTTGGGTTAGCGTCATCGAAAAATTGTTGATGCTGAATTGCTTTAGGAATCTGTGATTAGGGAAAACTCCTTAGTGTAGTCGCAATGTTCGTCGTGATTTGGTTTTCTCCAATTTCGAAAAGCACGTCGGGTATCGACTATCGATGATATTGTTTCCTTTTTTCTTAACGTTCACTCCCTTCACCTTTTACCAATGTCAAAAGGGATCGGCTGTCGACGATATCCGTAAGTGATGCTTCTCGTAAAACGAAAACTTCCTTTCGTCGATACTGGTGAAGATCAATGCTCGACAACTGAGGTTTTCCAAGTGATTCCTTTTTACCCTTTAATTTCTTCCGATGTCGAATCTTTGAGCGCGTCGGGTGAAGTGTTTTGGTTGTTGATTCTTTATTTAAGTGTTAAATTATTTTTAATTCATGGGGTTTTATAGAGTTACACAAACCTAAATAACTGATGAAATTCAAGAGAACAAGAAAAAACAAAACATTTCTCAAAATAAAAATCGAATTCAGATAGTGTAAATACCAAGTGGTACCTCAAAAGTGAAAAATTGACATAAGATTTTTAGGGTGTGTTGTGTGATCAACAAATGGTGAATTAGTGGGCAAAAGTAGAAATTGTGTTCCTTCCTCAAGCTCGACTGATGAAAAAGATGATTAGAAACTTAACTAGTTTTCATCAGAGCTTATTTTACCTTTGCATTTGGAATTTCCCTGGTTGATGCATCTGGGCCTGCATGTGGGTTTTTTAACCTTTATTACACCTTCTTTTCCTGTAACCTTGACTCATGCATTTTTTTGACAAGAGTCCATTAAATCTTTCACTGGCACTAGGCCTTTTAGTTACCATCATTCATTTTCTACAGTGTTTCTCTGCTATCAGCGAGCGTCCATAGCCCCAGAGGAGTCACCTCGACATCACAGACCTTGCTCCATTGCCATCGAGCATCCATAGCCCAGGAAAAGATATATGCATACCCTCTCCTATTGTGTGCTCATTTTATATAGTTGACTTTTATTTCGGCAGAATGCCCTGAGCGTGTGGGAGAGGAGGATGTTTGTTATTTGCAAAAATATGAGGTGATTAAGGTGAAACTCACTAGCTCTGTCTCTGAGGTGCATGTAGTTCTTTCCAGCTTTACTTATTTCCCTTAAGGTCTTACCATACCACTAAGAAGACACTTTCTCATTTCTCCAGAGTTGTTCATCTATGCAGGTTAGATAGAGAATCCCTTGAAATAACTGCAAGTCCCTCAGTGTTTCTTGTGTTTGTATGTGAGCCTCGATTTAGGAAGAGAGTCTGCTGTGTCACATTATTTGAAGTCAACCAT
>JASDQU010414279.1:0-10357 GCA_032191745.1 Picea mariana
GGTATATCAAGTCAAAGGCATTCAACCATGGGGATGATAATATGAAGGGAATCAATAAGGGACCATGAAGAAGGAAAATGAATCTATACTTGCTATGGAGTGAAAAAAAACTAAATACGAGCAGAGCCCATCTCAAGTGGAAAAGAACCATGGTTGATATTCTAGGAGGTTGGAGGTATCACTGGAATTTATGATGGCAAGTAAAAGCAGTGATAACTACTTCCAGTTAATCTCTAGGAAGCTGGGAAGAGGACATTTGGGAAGCATTGTAACATGCTAGAAATTGACTATGAAAGTCAAGTTTGAGGCTGGGTGGCTAAGAAAAGATAAGGGAATGGTGCAAGAAACCAAAAGTGATGAAGTGTTCGATCAAGGAAAGGATGAAGTAGTTCAGTCCAGAAAAGTAAATGGATGTTGAAAATCCAAAGTCTATAAGATGGTGGGATGGGAAATATAATTTGGTCAGTTATGAGTTGGGTCAGATGGATTCAAGAAGTGATGAATGTTTAATATTAATATCAACATAGTATATGGATGGAAATGTAAAGGTGGCCAAGAGTAGTTTAGCTAGAAAAGTGCTCATGACAAAAATAATCATGTGCAATGATTATAGTCAGAGCATAAAAGAGTACATGAATCCAATGAGACTTATATATATATAACATGTTGAATACTAGGAGTAGTCTCTTGTTATATATGAATATGCATGTTGCTAATGATGGTTGTTGTGCGATGGAAGAGAGTTTATTGTATGGCTGCAAGTGTTGCTGATGATGTTGTTGCATATGGAAGTCATACATATGAATGAAGCAACATGAGATGAAGTGTTGATTAAGAGGTTGGTGAAGGAGGCATGGGAGCTCCTACTAATACCAACTAATCAAGTAGCATCAAATTCATTTAATGGTAGCTATGTAGGTATGATTTTAATGTACTTATGTTGCATAATTACTGAAGTGGATTTAGGTAAGAATTAATTTAGCCAGAAGTTATTTTGTGAAGTGATATTATTGCATGAATTGAATTCATTAAGGGAATGATCTACCATTGGGTGTGGTAAAGGCTGAAGGCTTGAGACAATTATAAAAGTAATTGCTTTTAAATGCATTCATATGGCATAACAACATGTCATGATTTTGTTGGTTAAGAGTTAATAACCAGAGCAATAAAGGGGTGTGACCCTATTATAAAGAAAAATTTTAGTCAAGCTAGTCATGTGTGAGACCATGAAATGGTTGGTTATGGAAAGGCTATAGTACCACACAAGTGTCCAATGAATTTCCTACTTATAATTAATGTTTGAATTGCAACCTTTTTTCTAACACTGTAGAGCACCACAAAATTTAATTCTTGGCGTAGTGTTCGGGTCTTAAAGGAAGACATACAAATGGCTGAGAAAGCAATAGGAAGTGTATGAATGATGTGTTGAGGCATTGATCAAACTTCCCAATTTACCATGGTGGGATGCATGACTTAGATGGAGGGAATTCCGAAAGCATTGCAAGGGTGTTTTGAATAGTATGCATGGATAGACCATGAAAGGGTGAAAGTGGTAGTTTGTATAGATGCATTCTAAGATACAATTGTTTATGCATGCATATATGATATATGATACAATTGTGAATGCATGCATATATGATATTTCATGGAATGATTATGCTAATAGCTGAAATGAGGTAATTATTACTAACTCATGAAGTTGAGAACATTTAGGGAGCTGTTATCTATTGCAACAAAGGAGTTGCAGATTAAAGTAGTCACATGAGGATGGACAAGGGAAAACTCTGTCAAGGGAACAAAGTAATGAGATTTATTTATTGGTAATGTTGATTGCATTATGAAAAATATTGGTTGCGGATAATGCATGTGTAGAGAATGTTAGGACGATTATGGTTAATAAGATGAATGGATTGAAGTGGATGAATTGTTAACTATAAACAATTCCAAGGTCACTTTGTGGGTTCTTGTAAATATTACAATAAAAAGTATGTTATACATGAAATGTTGACAATTTGTTTGGTTGAATGAAAGTTGGAAGTATTGCAAGGAAAAGTAGTCATAAGTATGGCACTGCTGAAATACATAAGAAAGACTAATGCTTTCTGCTACAACAACCAAGAAATTATAAAATGGAATCTCATACTTGAGAAAAATTTGAATTTTCTTGTGAAACAAATTTAAATTTCTAAATGAAATTGTTATGATATTATCTCATGATGACTGTATGTGTGTGGTACATATGAGATAATGGTTATTAAATTTGGAATGCTTGGGAAGAAATGATACTATTGGGACACTGGAACCGATGATTTCCAAGTTGCATACTCTTAGTGGGGGCATGGTGAGGAGTTGGTGCTCTCCGTATGTGTGAAAGCCTTAGAAATATGGATCATTGAAGGACTGTGTAGCAATGAAGGGATGCTTGAGCTTGGAAAGGTGAGTGCAACAAGGAAGAGTTAGCTCAATAATGCATATGGTGCTTGAAAAGAAGAGCACCAGAAGAAAACAAGATTTAATAGAAAATGCATGAAGTAAGTGAGGTCTAGTGAACCTATTATGATCCTGAAGATGCACATGATTGCATGATAATTCCATTGAAGAAGGATACATGCATATTTTTGGAGCTATTTGAAGACCTTTGAATTGTACATTGTATATAATGCACTGAGGATAATGCATACATAAAGGGGAGGGGAATTTAATACCCCTAGGCTGAACCCCAATTGTAAATGTAAATGTAAATGTACATATAGGTTCATGAACTAGGATATTTTGGGGCCCGAGAGCCTTTTTATATATGTTTTGAGGCTAGAGTGGATGTGTGGTTATTAGGCTGGAGAGCCTGGGTGATAAAAGGTCAGTGAGCCTATCTTTGTAAAATGTAATCACACTCATATATTTTCTTAATGAAAATACATCACTGCTGCAAACCAACTAAACAAGAAGAGTATAGGGGGGATAAACTCCACTAGAAAGGGAAAGGGGGGACACGAGTCTAATATGAGGGGCTAAGCCAAGGGAATATTTTATTAATATTCCTAAAAGTATAAAGTATAAAGTATGGGATTATCATTTATCATAAGTTCCTAATTGTGAACATATCACCATGTGGGGGCCCATGTAGTTCCCAACATGAAAAGTGTCAAGTTGGGAGCATGCACATATATTTGGGGAATTTAGTTCATTTTATCATCATTCACTCATTATTCTCCTCTACCATCTGTACCACTCTGCATCTGTCAACCATACTTGCACTGGGAAATATTTGGAGCTATTTCAACCAACAACCTGGATATTTTGAGTTGAAGCGACGGGCTATCATGCCTGTGTTTTATTGAAGAAGTGGGTTGTCAAGACTATGAGAATTATCTCCAGGTGAGAGAACTGCTGGGAATTGTTTTCCCAAGGTTCCAAGTTGTAGCTATAGGGATCTGAGACTTCCTATCTGACATGTTGTTGAAGCCCTAGAAAGGAAGTGGGGCAGCTGAAGGAATATTGAACAGAGAAGGGACACACTTCATGGGGTGGGACATGCATGTGGGGAATGAGATATTGTAGTTTGTCTGCTAGAGTTTTCACTTTAGTCTCAGTGTTTTGGTTGTTGATATAATTTATCATGTCTTAGGATTCCTTTGCCCTGGTGGAGTTTTAGCCCCAACTCGGGGGTGACCTACTTTTGAGAGGTTAAGAGCAACATAGTCTATGGTTGGGAGGAAAGTCTAAGGTCTGTACACAATTGGTGTCTTATTTATACAAGATTTCTTTTAATTACTCTATCTTTATTTATGTATTTTATATATGGGTTTTCCTTGTTTATGATGCATGTATAAATATGTTGTTAGAAGGAATTTATGATCAAATGTAGATCATTTCTATTTAAGTAAATGGTATCAGAGTTGAAAATTTTGTGTGGCATATCCCAACACAGTGTCGGGGATGCTACAAGACAATCGGTCCAAGTCACAGGAAAATAAGGGTAATGGATAAACAAATAAGTAAACTAGAAAGTGGTGTGAGTTCCACAAAATCTCCTCACACAAAACTGATGAATTCCGCTCGAAACAACCATTGTTGGTTGAGCTTAAAGAAAACAATTTAGACTCTGACTCAGAATCTGATTCAAAATAGGGAAAGCAGATCATCAATGCAAAACCCAATGCTACAATCACAGCCACAAAGATCCAAACAGACAAGTCGAAGGAGCTTTAGGAGGGGGAGCACCTCTTCCATTCACATATGTGGGTGAAGGGGACCCCACTAGATTTCATTGTTTTAAGTGGGAGATAGAATAACCTGATATCGAACGAGGTCATCAAGAGATTGGAGTTCTCAATGATGCCTCACCCCCAACGATACACCATTGGTTGGTTGAGATAGGGATGAGACCTTCATGTTAGCCAATAGTGTCGCCTATCCTTCGACATCAAGCCCTTCAAATATGAGGTACTATGTGATGTTTCCCCACTCTAAGTTTGTGATGTTTTTTTAGGACAACCTTATATGTGGAAATGTCACATTGTTTATGAGTCTCAACCCCATAGTATCATTATTAATATGGGATTTTATCTATACAGAATACCAGAGGTAATTATGACTACTTCCATTTCATTGATCTCGACAAAACAGTGCCGCAAAGTGATCTCTCAAACCACAAAGTTTTCCCTCTTCACGATCTTGTTAGAAGGTGAACACAAGGTCATTGCGACCACCACATCCTCATCCCAAGACCATTTTATACAATAGAAGTAGGTCAACAAGATTGTAGAGGAGCAAAAATATATTTTTTCACCTACAGGGGTGCCTCTGCACTTCTAAGTCAAGCATTCCATTGACTTGGTTTCTGGTGCTCCCTTACCCAATGGTCTAATCTATAGATGCTCCCTTCTAGAGAATGATATTATTCCATATGTTTAACATAGTTATACTATATCCTTTCGTAGCTCTATTGACCATGACCCTTTTTAGGTGTGCTTGGGGTTCCAACCATTAGCCCCCATTGATATATCTCTTTCCATTGCATATTCATCGACAAAGTCCTCCCAGAGTCAAACCAAGGCATATCATGCAACAAGATTTATTGAATGGATACAACACCTCCAACAACAGGTTCATGACATCCTTCAACAAGCTAATTCCAAGTACAAGCAGGATAACTACTTCATCAAGGCAAGTGGATCACCAAGGTTCAAATTTAGCAAAAGTTTCCCCATATATGAGGGAAATTTACACAATGGGGACCATTGCTTCCTAAGGGAGGAGGAAAAATCTAGGTTGATCTCAATGGCCATCCACCTCTCCCATTAAATCAATGTTTTCTAGCCTAAGGTTTTTATAAACCATGATATTCACCTTCCTGATGGGGAATGTAATGTAATGCCATCTTCGTTTGTTAATTATAACAATCATGTAATGATTTCCTAGTGGTCTTATGTACATGCTTATAGTGTTAATGTAATAGATCCCATTAGAGCTCCACATTTTAGTGCGCTTAGGCTAGAGTAGTATTGGGATGGGTGACCTCCCGGGAACTCCTAGTGTTTTACATGCCTATGGAATTTTGTAAACTTAGACCAATTTATCCCACATACAACATGGGAATTATTCTCCTCTCACTCTATCATATATAATCGAAGTGAATGAGGTCCTTTGAAAATGAAATGGAGTGTGATGTAATGATTATTGTGAATGAGCATAGCCAACAAYTCYTTTTCTTTAGAGATAAGCTACCACCATTCTAGCAAGTTTGTGTTCTATAATATTCTGTTAGTCATTAATAGAAGTTGGTTTCATTGTATTTCTGTGTTCTATGCTATATTTTCATTTGTATCTCATTTCATTTTCAATATAATCTGAATCAACATGCGATATCATCTATAATATGTGATACCGTTAAATTTGTTCACTAGATCAGAACTAAGTTGTGGGATCCACACATGTATGATGGGACTTCCAGTTTACAAGAATTTTTTTGGTCCAAGGAAAAACATAGTTGTAGAAGATAAACAAATCCTTGCTCTAGATATGGCTTTGAAATATACTCCTACTAGATGGCGGGCCATCCATAAAGAAGACTAACCCACTTCGAATGAAGTACAACCTGCCATGAAACACATGTTTGTTCCTCCTCCTAAATTTGAATATCAAGATCTATCTTTCACTAAGTAAAAATATGTTTTGGATTTGGAAGTATGAAGGTAGAACATATCCTTTTATTCATATAGAAAATTGAAATTAGAAGTGGGAAAGTGAAGGTTTGCAGCCTCAATTTCAAGTCCATATATTCTTCCATACTTTTAGACCTATTCCTAAGGCTTGGTATTTGCATGAGGAATCTAGAAGGCAAACCACAAGTTGGGTTATCCTTCAGACTCAGTTTTGCAATTATTATTCTTTTGTGGTTAAATTAGATGAAGTAACCATAGTTATATAACTTATCAAGGATATTTTGTTTACGAATAATTTGCATAATAATAATTCTCCTATTATTTGTCCCTATAATTAGGAGCTAATGGTTTTCCAAGAACTTGTGAAACAATTGAAACTCTGTCTTTATTGCAGAAAGGTTATTAACAATGGAGAAGGTGCAAATGACTAGGATGAGTTGAGGCACCTATATTTTAAAGAATATTAAGTATTCATAATAATTAAAGAAAACACTAATGATGTTAATAGTAAGCTATATCACTAGCCTTTGAAGTTGCGAAAAGTCAATATTAGAAGTGAAGAATGACCTAAAATGGCTTCTATAGAATATTACTAGGATGAATAGACTAGGTATGATATTGAATCCCTATTGAACGAATATGAAGACTTGTTTCCATAGAATTTTACTGAGATGAAAGGTACTCAAGGATATTTTTGGGGGATGAATATAGAGTTGCGGATAGATTCTAAGCCTATTAAACATCAGCCTTTCCATCTTAATCCAATGGTTAAAGAGAAGGTAATTAAAGAAAGAAATCAACGAAAAGTTGGATATAGGATCAATATTCCCCGTCGATGAATCTGATTGGATTAGTCTTATTTTTATTCAGAACAAGAAAAACATTGATGACATTAGGTTTTACGTGGAATTTCAAAGTTTGAATTCTACTTGTGTGCACAATTCTTTTCCCACTCCTTTTAGTGATGAGGTGCTTGACCAAGTTGTGGGAAAAGAGGCTTACTCATTTAGAGATGGATTTTTAGAATATCATCAAGTCCATATTATAGAAGAGGATAAGAATAAGACCACTTTTACTACATAACGGGGCTCCTTTGCTTATAATGTCATGCCTTTTGCACTCAAGAATGCACTAGTTTTCTTTTCTTGAGTTGTGATTGTAGCCTTTAGTGATTTCATTCACAAGTTCTTAGGGGTGTATATGGACGATTGGATTATATATAGCTTATTGAAGGAGCAAATTGTGTTGTTGAAGTTAATGTTTGGTCAATGTAGGAAACTTCATATCTCCCTAAATTTGAAGAAGTGCATATTTTGTGTACCATGTGGCACTTTGTTGGGATACATTGTCTATAGGGAAGGAGTATTGGTGGACCCTACCAAGATTGTTGTCATTGTGAATCGACTTGCCCCAACTAGTCTTAAACAATTATGGTCTACTTTGGGACATACAAGCTACTACAAAAGATTTATCCACAACTATGCCTCTAGATAAGTTATTGACGAAATTTGAGTTGTTCTTGTGGACCCCTGGATGTGAAGCTACCTTTAATTTCCTAAAATAAAAATTGGCGAGTGCCTTGATTTTTGTGTTTTCTAATTGGAACGTATAAGTTCATGTACATGTAGATGATTTTGGCATAGCAACAGGAGCAATTGTTGTTCAACTAGGAGAAGGAAATTTGGATCACTTTATATATTTTTCAAGTAGGAAGCTTTCACAAGTTGAGTGTAGCCACACCACCACAAAGTGTGAAGGAATTGCTATCATTTATGCTGTATTGATCCAGGAGGATCCAGAACACTCACAAAGGTCCAAGAAGATACAAAATGCTCAAAGAGGTCTAGGAGGATCCATAAATGCTCAAAATTATATCGTCTCACCGAAAAAGGACTTCATTGCATAGATCTTGGTGATATATTTCCAACAGTGCAAAAATAGCCTCAAACAAAGTTTGTATGAAAAAGTTATAGTCGGTCAAAGTTTGGTCAAACAAGGGAAAAAGTCAAACATGAGGTGCCACATGGCAGGACCATAGGATACCACATGTCATCCATATAGATGTCAATATGATGTCATGATGACATCAACAAGATGATGTGGCAGCACAAGAGGCTTCCATGTGTCACTCATTTTTGGAATTTTTAGGCACCCATATGGACCAATAAAAAAGTGCAATGTGTCATCCATACGATGATGTGGCAGGTACAATCAACATCCATACTATGACATGGAAGTGATTGGGTAGGCGTGGCAGGGGTCATACAACAACAATAAATGATAAGCTTCCACATGGGCCAATCACATGGTGCCACGTGGTTCCTTTAAGAAGGCCAAGTTGGCTTGGGTATAAAAAATGGTTATGGGATTGATGAGTTTTTAATCCCCGACCTCCCATAGAATCTGGAGGGAATATTACTTTGTACCAATGACTTAACATACCTCCACTAACCACTATTCCATATTTAGTGTATGTTATAACAAACACTTAAATAAATATTTAAGCCTAGATTAATGCGGCGGGTTATATAGCAAGAATTTCGGGCCATAGTTAGGACGACCTAGGCCCATATATATGAACACACATCCCGAGGTCGAAATAGATCTGGAGACATGTACGAAGTATGTTTTAAAGACAATGCATTGAAGTGCATTCCATGAGTTTCCTAGTCATGATGTTGCCTTGATTTGCATGCTGAGGAGCACTATCTCCAAACATAGGCTTGTTTATACTCATTTTTCTCGTTTTCTCGAGAGGAGTACGATGGTGATGCTATTTTTGTTCTAATATGATGTATATGAAAGTGTTAGTTCATATTTCCATTAATGAGTGCCATAATGCATTGTTTGGCGTGTAAAGAGGGTGAAATTGAGCCAGTTCAGAATATGGTTGAGTTTATACTCATTTTTGTTCGAATTTCGCAAGGAATTTAATGATATACTCTATTTTTGAGTTTGAGAAACAAAATTGAAGAGTCAATTCAAATTTGGATTTGTAAGTCCATTTTGTATTGTAATTTGACTTTTTGAGATTATGAAAATTAGTCTCACTATTTAAAAGGGAACTCAAAGATGTAGTAAACTCTGTCATGAATATTGTATTTTGAGTTCTTTTATTTTCTACTGTGTTATCTCATCATTCTTCAAGTTATTCATCATTTTATAAGGTTTTGGATAATAATCACATCATCATGTGTTCTGCAAATCACCTCAATACGATCAAGAATTATTCTGTATCAAGTTAGATGCTAATATGGGTTTTTAAAGATTAACATTGGTATCTATGGATTTTCGGATCAAGTGGAATCAGAGCTAGTTTTGATGTGTATTTTCAAGTTGATGTGACGAGGTCCAAGAATCAAGTTGGTGAAGGTTTTGAAGACTCTTGCTAAGAAGACAACATGATTAAATATCTCATGAAGTTAAGGCTCCAGAAAGGCATTAACCGACAAATTCAAAAGGAGAATTATGAATTAAAGATGCAACTACAATCTCTCAAAAAGGAAAAGCAGAAGCTTCAAGATCGATTGATATGTCATGAGGAATTCCATAGAGGTATTTTTCATGAGTTAGAAAGAAATTCACATACCAAGGATTAGGTATTGACACCATTCCATGAAGCTAGGAAAGTACAAAATGAAAAGTTTCTAATGCAAGAGAAACTATCTCCTTCAAAAGGAATGATCGAGAAAGATGATTCCTTGTATTCTTCTTCTCCCCATCAAGATAGAGAATGGTCAAGGATGGCTGAAGTAAGGAAAAATTTAGATGAAGAGGTCCTTCATAATAATTTAGTCTTACCTTCCATCCTAGGGAAAGGTAACAGATGTAAGACATCTCCAGGAAGAGATGTGCATTTTTAAGGGGGAGTGAGGACATTTCCCATTGGTAATATTGGTGTACGGTCTAAGTATCCATGTGTTTTCTATGGAACTAGTAACCATAATATGGAAAAATGTCAAAGAAACCAACCCTTGCAAGAAAAGCCATCCAAAAATAAGGCTAAGGGAAAAATTCATTTCTCAAAACAAAGGAAAGGGGAGAATGACAAGAAGGGATCGTGGCTCCAAGATGGGAACAAGACACTCTGCTCTTATTATGGTAAGAGTGGACATTAGGTAGAGAAGTGTTGGATGATTTATCCACACTTATGTTCGAAGAAGAAGCGAAAAGATGTAAAGGCACATGCAAGA
>JASDQU010414280.1:0-10371 GCA_032191745.1 Picea mariana
TCAGTTGTTTTAGTATTTTCAACAGTTCGCCCATCTCATCTTCTCAATCATTGATGTAGGTTTTGTTTCTGTCACCATCATCAAATTATACAATCCTTTCCTTCTGAGGAGTTCTGCCTTGGGCTTCCAATCAAAATAATTGTATGGTGTGAGGATTACCACCAAGTTTGGTTGTATAATGGTTGTCATATCCATCTCTCCCACTGATTCCAAGAACCCCTAAAAATTTACTCTCAATCTGCAAGTGAAAAATTAAGAAATCAAGAATTCATATCAGTTTCAGGAGATGGTCTTGCGACTTACTTTCTGGGCAAACGGTGATGAATCTCGCCAAAGGGTTGAAAAACCACTTCCAAAATGGGTCGATTTACCTTCCTTGTATATCGTTGCCTCCAAAATGTAATATTTTGGGAGCAATGAATGTGGAAATGTATGGCCATGGATTCGTATCAATTTCAAGAGGCTATCTTGCAGCTCACTTTTTGAGCAAACGGTGAAGAATCTCGCCAAACGGTTGAAAACCCACTTCCAAAATGGGCTAATTTTCTTTCATCATGGGCTGTTTCCTCAAAAATGTAATATTTTAGGAGGAATAATTGTTTAAAGTTACTACCACGGATTTATCTCGTCGAAAGCCCGATTTTCCTTATTCTTTGGCTTGTCTGGCTTGCTCCAAGCAGCATAGCTCTTATACCATGTCAGTATTTTATGGAAACCTGCACAGGAGATCTAGCTAAAGAAAGTACAAACAAAGCTTATCAAGAAAAGAAGAGAGATTCAATATGGAAGAATGAAAAAATATATTCACACTACTCCAATGAGTTGATGATTGATACATAGATCATGATCAATATGATTACAATGAATGAGTGGAATACACTCATATATAGGGAAAAACATTCTATAATTAAGAAAAACAATTAAGCAATTAGATTTCCTTAGGAATGCATGCATGCATAATAGTGATGGTAAAAATAGAAAGTCTAAAAATGGAACTAGTCAATTAAGTCTCAATGAACTAGTGTTACTCCCAATGAACTAGTGTGTCGGAAATAGAAATTTCTCCAACAAGAAGGACCTAGCTCTGATCAATATTGTGCCAAAAAAATGGTTCCATTGTCGGGACTTGTGTTAAAAGGGAATCTGTAGGGAGGATGCTTCCGCGGATTCACAGTTCTAATATTGACCAGTGGTGGGAGAGAAATTGCGACGCCTTCATATGGAAAGAAGTGGAGTTGAGAATCAAATATGTGAAAGATACTCAGAAGGTAGTATTTTACTCACAAAGATCGAGTGTCCAGTACGATATATTCTGGGATAAGTTCCTGGAAGAAATTTTCCACTAGATGGATAGGCTCCAAGAAGCTCCATAGTTCCAAGAACGAGTCAAGAGGACCTGTATTTGGGATACATAAAAGATTGCAGCACTTCAATGGTTGGATTCTCTAGTCATGCAAGAGATTGATTTATGGGTCAATACCACACTAGAAGGATACATTATTGAGTTTGAAACCGAGAATCACCAATATTTTTCACGAGTAGAGGCATATTTCAATAGAGATGCAAGGGGAAGACTGTTCAGAGAAATCCCCATGTGGATTAAAGTTTTCTTGATGGAAGAGGGGATGTTAACTATTTCCCCGACTAAGATGGTAGTGTAAACACCCTCGCTTGGGGTAGAGCGAGGTTGGGGTGGATTCATGGCCTGAGAGAGGGGAGAGGGTTCTTTGATATACAGGGGAAACAACAATAAATGGACTCAAGAGATGAGTGAGCCTTGAAAAGAGCCGCCATAGTTGAGAAGTGGTGGTAAGGTAAGATAAATAAAGTAGAAAAACAATCCAAGAAGTTGCAGAAAGAAGTCGGACCAAGAGAAGTAGAGGAAAGACATATGGAAGAGTTGCGGAACATGAGAAGATAGGAAAGACTGGCTAGTCAAAGACAAAGTGAGAGAGAAGCACAAAGAGAAATAATTCCCCAGGAGGGTGGAAAAGAAGGAGGAGGTGTAGAAGAAAGGGATAAGGAAGTCGACATTGATCTTGTAGAGGAAAGAGAATATTCATCCCCAATGACAAGAAAGATCAGGAATCAGACTAAAGAGACTGCTCCAGAGGAAGAAAACGAGACACCCCAGATCAAATAAAACCTCCTCGAAGCCATTGGTGCCTGCCCCAAATCGCCCATACCCCAAGTGTCTTCTATACAAGTGGTAAATTCAATACTACCCTCTTATGCTAATTTTGTTCCAGTACAATTAGTTAGTCAGACACAACCAAGAAGTAAGAGTACAGGGAGGATATTGGGATCCCCTGGTAGGGCGCAAGCAAGACCATTAGGTTTTATTTTGATAGGAACAACAAGATCAAAAATGGTTGGTCACGCAAGAGGTTTGATTTCTCGATACCCAGAATTATGGGGTAAGGGAGACGAAGATGTTGAGCAGCATTGGTTCTTGTGTGAAGAAATATGGAGGTCTAGAGGGACTCCGGATGAAAATAAGTCGGTTCAGTTCCAGACTACCTTGAGAGGCCGTGCTCTAAAATGGTACATGAAGGTTATTGATCCAGGAGTTCCAGGAATGCAAGGTCAAGCGTTCACACTCACCCAAGTACGGACAAGGTTCATAGTGGAGTTTACGCTACCTCAGTTAGAACAACAAGTTATGTCTGAGTTGCACGAGATTTAGCCAAGGGAAGGTGAATCATCCTGGGAATACATCCAGAAGTTTAAAGATGATATAGGGAGGTTGGCACATCCAATCCATGAGGAAAATCAAAGCGAATGGTATATTCAGGGATTGCTACCTTTGACACGGATTCCATTAACGCAACAACAGATAGCCCCTTTGACATATGCCTTGGAACAATCAATGAAGATTGAAGCCATGGCAGGATATCCTGGGAGCCTGAGAGTGACCAGACCCCCAACAGATGCGAATTTGGTGCAACTACAAAGGAAAATAATAGCGCTTACAGAAAATATTCAAGAATTAATGAGACCGAGACCAGGACGACCGCAAGTCTGGTGTACTGGATGTTACATAGAAGGACATCTGGTAAACGGATGTCCACGAATGAGGGGAATGGGAGCTCTTCAAAATCCGATGGGACCCTCACTAGGACCCACGGGAGGAGTTGCACAAGTATCTGTGAATTTACCATTCCATAACCCCACCCCATATCATGCTTTTCCAGGAAGCCAAGTAGCACCAAAAGTCAATTATTGCGAGATTTTCAGAATCTATGGGCATGGGCCGAGACAATTCCCCATTATGCATAAATATTCGACAGTACCAAATACCATACATTGTGATTTCTGCGCATCTGCCACACATACTACCAATCAATGTAGAGCATTGGATGCACTTGCAGACAAGTTGGATCGAACAACATTCAGGGTGAATGAAAACCCTCAGGGACTGGGAAGAGGTTGAGGAGGTGGAGCGAGAGGAGACTTTAGAGGAGGAAGAACCGTGGGAAGAGGACCAAGCATATGTTAAAACTATGCTGAGCAAGGCCATATGGCTAGAGATTGTCCTCATCCAAGGTGGCCATGGTGCTCTCACTGTAGAACCAATGGGAACGTAATTGAATACTTCCCAGAACTAATTGAAAAATGGGAAGATCGAGAACATCAACGAGGAAGTAACCTTATCAGTTCAAAAATCAAGAGAGTTATTAAAGGAAAATTTCCCAACCTCAATATCATCACTCAAGGAGAAAAGATTGGAGTTGATGTTGATAATATACCTCAGATCCAAAAAGAAGCACCTAAAGAAGACAGGGATGACCCTCTAAAACATAATTTGTTCTTTAAAAATTCCATAGAATTATTTCAGAATATCCCTAGCCCTGAGACGCAAGAGCAATACCCACAACCTATTGTTTACCCTAATATTGTGCAATTCTCTGCTTCACCCCCTGCACCCAGAAACCCTATAGCCTCAATGAGAGAACCCGAGCAACCACAAAAAATAGTCGACCTTTGGTTTCAGTTGTTTTCTAATATTCTTGGGAATGACCAGCTAACAGAAAATTTGCGCAATGCACTTTACCTAATTTTAGTAAATGAAGAACCTATGGAACCAAGAATAAGGACTAATCTTCCTAAGAAGAATGATCATAGAGTACAGAGAAGGAAAGTATGAACTGGAAAAGAATTTAAACTAGTAGCCTAGCTAGACGAATTTGAGATTAAGGATGTTATGTTAGATCTAGGATCTGATGTGAGCATTCTGCCTAAAAATACTTGGGAATGCCTAGGAAAACCCCAATTGACATATTCCCCAATCCAACTAAGGATGGCTAACCAATATTTCATTTTCCTCATAGGAATACTGGAGAATGTGGAAATAGATGTTGTAGGAATGAAGACTGTAGCTGACTTTGAGGTGATTGAGATTATAGGGGATAAGGACCCTTATCCTTCCCTACTTGGTATTGATTGGTCTTATGAAAACTATGCAATGATCGACCTAAAGAAATACACTATGACATTTGAGGCAGATGGAATCAAGGTAGTTCAACCCTTGTATCCGTATGTAGGCCCCATATATATAGAGCCAATGGATAACAATATGGAGGGAGAAGACTTGGATCAGTTGTACACTGTAACAGCACGAACAAGAGAAGATTATATAAATCCTACTGTTGATGGATTGGTAAGTTGGAGGAGTATAAAGTTAGTGGGCGAAGATTCAAAACTGGCATTTGACAGTTAGTAGCAAGGCTCATACGAAATATTCTCAAGGAGATGCATAATTGTCAGGGAAAATAGATGGGTTGGGACCGAGGTCAGAGAACACCCAGTATATGATGGCACCTCAGGACCTGATAGTTTTCTGCTCAGCGTGGAAGAAAAGGTAGTGGAGGGTCAAAGGATATTAGTACTAGATTTATCCCTCCAAGAAACCCCTTCCAAATGGTGGGCCAATCATAAATCCTTACTCATAAATTGGGACGATGTGAAGCAAGCTATCAAATATAGGTTTCAGGATAAGGAGAAGTTGGAATCAGAGATGCAGACGGATTTCCACACAACTGTTCAACGGAGAATCTGATCCTAGAGAACATATTGAATAGTGTGTGACACAGTGGCAAGTTGCGTAAATACCTCTCGCATCTGGGTTTAGGTATTTCCCCACTCACTAGGTCCAATCCCGAAAGCTTGGTTCATACATGAAGAAACTAGAAGACAGACCAGCGACTGGAAAACATTGGAAGATCACTTTTGCAAGGACTTCTCCTTTACAAGTAAGTACCCTGAGCTTGAAGTAGTCCTACAAAGAATTAAATAATTTATTTTTACAGACAATAGTAATCAGAAATCAAACCTAGTGGTATGTGAAAAAAATAGCCAAGAACTTCAAACAAATCTTCACCTAACCTTAGACAAGAAGCCTATAGAATGTTATAAGATTGGTAGGGATTCAGAAAACCTAGATGATTTCAGGGATGATTTTAGGGGCTAAATTTTGTTCATGGGCTAATTTTCAATGGTTTTCACAAAAAAGAGATTCGCTATTTTAAAAATGATTTGCCCAAATTCTATAGGATAAAATTATTTTACCTTAAAAATCGCCAAAATTTTATAAAAACTATATAAAATCCTTAGAAATTTGAACATTTTTACAAAAATATCGCCAAACATTTATAGTTGGCATATGAAGGATTAACAAGATTCGCCAAGGTTCATTTAAAAATAAACTTCCATTCTTAAAATCATCCCTGGATGATTTAGAGGAATTGAGAAACCTATCCATTAAAGAGAGAGAAGGGAACAGAGAAATCCATAACATCATACCTAGTTAGACTAATGGTTCTTATAATCACCCATTAAAGTTGTGCAAAGTCAATATAGGGACCACAGAGCAACCTAATATATCTATGGCGGGAGATTACTGGGATGAGAAAACTAGTCAAGAAATATAGAGTTTGTTGCGGGAATATGAGGATTTGTTCCAAAGACCTTTTCAGAGTTAAAAGGGATCAACGGAGTTATGGGAGAAATGAAAATTGAATTAAAACCAGGATCAAAGACTATGAGGCATAGACCATACATCCTTAACCCCAGAGTGAAACAGAAGGTTAAGAAGGAGATAGACAAGATGTTGGAAGCTAGACTTATTTTTGCAGTAGAAGAGGCAGAATGGGTTAGCCCAATAGTCATCGAGAGAAATAAATGCACAGAGGATATCAGGGTCTGTGTAGACTATAGAATCCTTAACTCTGCCTGTGTGCATGACCCCTTTCCAACACCTTTTATTGATGAGGTGCTATAAAAAGTTGCGGGGAAAGAGTCTTACTCATTTACAGATGGATTTTTGGGGTATCACCAAGTAAGGATTGTTGAAGAGGACAAAAAGAAGACCACGTTCATAACAAAATGATGGTCATTTGCCTACAATGTGATGCCTTTTGGCTTAAAGAATGCCCCTGCATTTTTCTCTATGATTGTAATAGAAGCTTTCCAAGAGTTTATTCACAAGTTTATATAAGCTTATATGGATGATTGGACAGTATATAGTTTTCTCAAGGAACATGTAGCGCTAATACGTCTGATGTTTGATAGATGTAGAGAGTTGTAGATATCGTTGAACCTCAGAAAGTGTATCTTTTGTGTGCCACATGGAAATTTGTTAGGCCACATAGTATGCCGAGAGGGAGTATTGGTAGACCCAGCCAAAGTTGTGGTCATTTTTAACTTTCCACCACCTATGAGTGCTAAGCAGTTTCCTTCCACACTAGGACACACAGGATACTGCCACAGGTTCATCATAAGATATCCAAACATTACTGCACCATTGGAAAATCTATTAAAGAAGGTCGAAGTGTTCCAATGGATCCCATAATGTGATAAATCGTTCGATACCCTAAAGGAGAATCTCAACATAGCACCTATTATGATATTCCCAAATTGGGAAAACGAATTTCATGTCAACGTAGATGCTTCAGGTATTGCCTTGGGAGTTGTATTAGCACAACCAAGAGATGGATCCATGAATCAACCTATCTATTTTGTGAGCATGAATTTGTCACAAGCCAAACACAACTATACAATGACAAAAAGGGAGGGTTTAGCTATGATTTATGCTTTGCATAAATTTAGACATTATTTGTTAGGTTCTCATTTTAAGTTCTTTACTGATCATTCTGCATTGAAATATCTAGTTAACAAACCTATGTTGGAAGGGAGAATTTGTAGATGGTTGCTACTGTTTCAGGAATTTTCCTTCAAAGTGATCATTAAGCCTAGAAGATGCAGTGTAGGACATGATCACCTGTCTAGATTAGAGTCAGGGGAAAGTGGCGGAGTAGTTGATGATCAACTCCAAGATTCAGACCTGTTCTAGGTTGAGGATATACCAGAATACCTAGAACACATAGTAGTCTTCTTAAGTACAGGAGGCTTCCTAGAAATGTATTCTGCAACCCAAAAACACCATATGGTTGTTAGAGCAACAAACTGTCAGTTTATTGCAAGAAAATTGTATAAATTGGGACTAGATAGTATCCTCGAGAGATGTGTCTTGGACCACAAAAGACAGGATATACTGTGGGAGTGCCACAGTGGGTTTGTGGGAGGTCATGTAGGAAGAAAGGCCACTGCGCAGAAATTCCTCCAAGATGGACTATGGTGGGCAGTGCTCTTCAAGGATGCAAAGGTATATGCTAGATCATGCGATGTTTGTCAAAGTGTGGGAAAACCATCACAATGAGATGAATTACCACTTTAACTAGTTCAAGCTTTGCAGGAACTTGAGAAGTGGGTGGTTGACTTCATTGGGCCAATCAACCTCACATACAAGCATTCAAAGGCTAGGCACATTATTAATGCAACTGACTACCTTACACATTGGGATGAGGCAGTAGTTGTTCAAGATTGCTCGACTGATACCTTTGCTAGGTTCATTTTTGAAAATATTATCACTCGATTTGGATGTCCAAGGAGTCTGACCAGTGATCAGGGTGCTCATTTTATTAGTAGCACTATATAAAAGCTTATAGAAGAGTTCTTGATCCAACATCACAAAATCATCCCCTACCACCCACAAGCCAATGGAATAGTAGAAGCGTTCAACAATATTTTGGAGAGAGGGTTAACGAAGCTCTATTGCACAAACAGGTAAGATTGGGATGATAGAGTTCTAGAAGTACTATGGGATTACAGGACAACCACAAAGAAACTCCACAAGTACACTCCATTTCAGCTAGTTTACGGGAAAGAGGTTGTGGTTCCTACAGAATTCATACCCCAAGTTTGTACATTGCATAGATCACATACATGTTGGAGGAAGAATCAGTTGCACAGAGACTTATAGAATTGCAAGAACTTGAAGAAACCATATTTTTAGAAAACGTCCATCATTCAGTTGAGAAAGCAAAGAATAAAGCTTGGCATGGCAGACACATTAAGACTAAAGTATTTTCGCAAGGAGACAAGGTCCTACTCTATGACAGTCGATACCAGAATCATCCAGGCAAGTTGCGCATACATTGGTTGGGACCATTTATAGTTGCAGAGATCCGACCTTCAGGAGCAGTCAGACTTGCGCAACTGGATGGTATGTTGTGGCCAGGATGGGTGAATGGTGCTTGCTTGAAACCCTATATGTCTCTGAACTGAGCTAAATGACTTCTTCTCTAGTCCGAAGGAGCATGTATGGTAATTAGATTTGAGTGTTCTGCAATTCCTGTAAATTCAGTTAATAAAGTCGACGTGTGTAGTGTTGCGTCGCGACATGTAGTTCATTTCCTTTTTTGTTTAAGTGTTGTTTGATGCATAACTGCTTACTCAACAATGTAGGATCAAAAGCGTAAAGAACCCATTAATGATAGTCATTAATATTACAAGGACCCCTTTGTGGTCAGAGGGAGAATGAATCCGAAAACAATCTGAGTCCATGTGCCACATGAACCCAGTCTATTCAAAAACTTTATTTCTATTACAATACCATGTCTGAATTCAATTAATCCATAAAGCCGTGATATGTGAAGATGTCATCAGTATTCATGTTTGGATTCTCATCCTTCAAACGATAAGGTCTGAAATCGTCAAAGTACCTGTCCAACTTGCACAGTAAATTCCAGAATCACCCAATAAGATTTACCTCATTAACCCGTCCCATCAGACAACTCAGATCCAAGTTGCATCCATAGGGTCACGATGAAAACAAATTATTACTGAAATTTTCAACTAATCTTGAGTATAAGGCTCTAAGAAATCATCTTAGAATGCATTATTTTCAGAAAGAACTTAGTGATTTTCAAATTCTGTAGAGAGAGAAAGCCTGTGCAATCCTGAGACCCATAGTTGTGATCCCCAAATCCTTGTTTCGCCATAGAATTTTTTGATAACTCAAAACCCACAATGTCGAGAACTACAGGAATCCAAATCACCGTGTCCAAATAAATAGTACCAGATGAGCCATGAGACCCTCGAGTTGAGGTCATGGGTGATCTCGAGGGGAAGGTGCAGCAGGTCAAGCTCCTTGATCTTGAATTAACAAATCAAGTCTTGTTCCTCCAGATGAACATAGACGTATTTTGGAGTATCGCTCTAGATGTGTTGGGAGGCATGCAGTTTGTACCAAAGCCTGAATTCATAAACCTCTTTAACTCAACAATCATAAACCTCAGGGACTTACTAGTGTTCAGTACCACTGGCGAAGTTGCATAGTGCACCAAGTTCCTGGTCAGCAGGGTGCATGACAAAAGTCTATGGTTGGATAGGCGGTGTCCAATCCATGATGAATACATCCACCATCTTACAGTACTATCCCTTGAGGGAGAGGACGCGTCCAAAGGATTCCAGGGTTCCAGTAATCATGACAAAAAGAAAGGNGTGGCAGATTTTTGCACCAATGGCATTGTATTCAATTGGTGTAGTTACTTGCTGGAGGAAATACTCGTGGCTTGCGAGGAAGCCCAAGAGAAAGGAGGCACCTTCACATATGGATACATGTTGCTTGCGTTCACAATGCTCAAGTGGATGCCACCTGCTGGAAGACCGTTGGTGCTAGCAGACAAGGGGTGCATTGCAAAGATGTTTGAGCCCTGGCATTCCAGGGAGGACTCGAAGAACACAACCTTCAACAACACAACGTTCTCCAAGTGATATAATGGGATCATCGACGCAACGAAGAGGTTGCACATTTTGTAGGAGATCCTCAACTGCAACACGAGGGACATCGCCTTCAACATGAAACGACACCATACATTTGTGTGGCCGAGGTATGCCAACAGGGAGGACTTCCATTCAAGGATGTTTACATTCTACTTAGATGAGGAGGCCTTCGACAAAGAGGTAATGTCATGGTCGAGAGTTAAATGCAAGCTGCGGAAGTTGGGGATGCACTATGTTTTTCCTGTC
>JASDQU010414284.1:0-10371 GCA_032191745.1 Picea mariana
TAAAAATTATAGTAACCCTAGAGATGTTGCCAATTTAATTTGTTCCTTCCTTGGGTCAAATTTTTAAAAGTATTTGAGTCAACTTTGTTCAAGTCCTTGCATCAACCTTGATGGAGTCTTTGCATCAACTTTCCATTCTTTGCTTAATATAATGGTTGAACACCCTACCAACTCTTTTGGGTACTTTTTTTCTCTTCTTCCTAAAGGACAACATGACCCTCGATATTTGTATGAAGATTAGTCTTTAGCAAACAATTAAAGCTTGAAGTGCTCAAGCTCTTCGAGAATGATCCCCACTTCTCTACAACCTTCAATTACCAAATTCTCAACAATATTAATTACTAATCATTTTTTCATTAATATGTTTAATATTTACCTTTACAAATGTAACTCACATGCAAGTGCACATATATTTACCATTTAAAAAATTATAAATAAATAATTTTACTCACCCAACTTTCCTTAACTCCTGAAAATTTACTCGCATGATTTCAATTACTATGGGTGTGATTTAAGACACAGAGAAACTTATTTTTCATTACTCTTGGCAATGGTCCTTCTATACATTTGAGAAGGTGATTTGTTCGCTTTTGGATGATAGAAGTCCGTTAATCTAGATTCCAACTCATTGCTTTAGAATTTTGTATTTTGGTATAGGGACATTGGAGTTTCTTGTGGGGTTGTGGAATATGGAGAGATTATGAATCTAAGATTCAAYTTTTCGGTTGTGGTTTTAGTGGTGAGATATGAGCATTAACTAGRTAGCTAGGAATAYTTTCTTTTTGTTGAAAAAATGTCAACTAATTTCTCATGTCGTAGCATGCACATATACATTAGTCAAATTTAGAATGTGCATGCATGCACTCTTTAGTGAAGAGTTTGTGTCACTTGTGGATCTTATTATAATCAATTTGTCTAATTGTTTGAAAGATGCTATATATATGAGTATACCCATAGAGGTGAGGAGTGTGTGAGCAAGAAGCAACACTGTGGAGTGCAGTGTGTATGTGAGGAAATAATGGTTGTATGCCTGTGATTGACTATTGTAATTCTCCCTTGAATATTAAGAATACCGATTATCATTGTCCATGTTTTTTTCCTATATTAGGTTCCACGTAAATCACTGTGTTAAATTGTGAATTTGTTGTTCTAGGTTTTATGCTATGGTTATACTCTATTTTGCTTTTACTGCCTAACAAGTTGTATCAGAGCTAAGATATGCATGAACTAGGGTAGAGACAAACCTATGGGAAGAACTCGATCCACGTGCTAAGGACGAAGCAGGGGCGATATTTTTTGGCCTGTCGCTCTGACAAGAGCGATACCTCAAGATCCTTGCTCCCTACGCTGGAAGCGCGATAAAGGGAATAAGCCTGTTATCATCTTTGTATGCAACTTTTGGGAGGGTGTGATACGCATGAAAATCGAGGTGGGAGGGAATAAGCATGAAAGTCGTGGAGCGATCTTTCGTTGTAAAATCGTTGAAGGAGGTTTGAAAGTTCAACGAGGTATGAATTAGCTTTTATTAAGCAAATCCGATAAGAAAGGTAAGATATATCTCATAACAGGATTGTCTTAATAAATTAAAAGGTGGAGAGATATCTTATAAAGAATCGGCTTTATAAATAAATGGTTGGATATCTTTAAAAGGTGGATGTTTAAAAGGTTTTAAGGAATACACATTCAATAATTGTGTTTTGAACTTTTTAATTAATATTTGTTTTTGGCAAAGTTTAACTTTTAATATAATATTATTCTTCTATTTTAAAAGGTTCAGTTTAGTATAAGCTATGGTTTGGACGGTTTTTTGTGCTAATGATGAAAGTGTAGAGTTTTAAATTTGAAGTGGAGAAATTCAACAATAAAAATAACTTTGAGCTATGGAAGCTCAAGATGCGGGATCTGCTTGTGTAATAAGGATTGCAAAAGGCTTTGGCGGGCAAGACAAAGAAACCGACAAGCATGATAGACGAGAACTCGGAATATCCGGATGCAAAATCCCTTAGTACCATTCGTTTGTGTCTGGCAGGTCAAGTGTTGTTTAACATCGCTAGAGAGGAGACAACAACAGGTTTGTGGAACAAACTGGAGAGTTTGTATATGACAAAGTCCTTGAAAAACAAAATCTTCTTGAAGAGGCAGTTGTACAACTTGCGAATGAAAGAAGGTACAAAAATTGTTGATCACTTGAATGTTTTCAATACTCTGATTTGTCAATTATCCAGTATGGAAGTAAAGTACAAAGTTGAGGACAAGGCAATTACACTACTGTGTTCGTTTCCTGATTCTTGGGTTTATTTGGTCACATCTATGTGTTTTAGCACAACAAATTACATTGATTATGATACTGTTGTGGGATATTTGTTGTTTAAGGAGATGAGGAGAAGATCCAGTAAGGAAACCTCAACAACATAAGCATGGTGGTCAGAGGTCGATCTACAGAAAGAGGGAAAAATCAGAGAGGTACATCAAGGTCTAATTCAAAAGGCAAGAAGAGTAAAAAGAAATGTTGGTTCTGTGGCAAATCAGAGCATTTGAAGAAGGATTGCTGGAAAAGACAACATGCATCCAAAGAGGAATCCACAAAGGAAGCAGAGGAAGATAATTTAGTTGAAACAAGTTCATGTTCAGATTCATGTATGATTGATGAGGTATTGTCTACTTGTGATGTTTCACATCAACATTAACATTGGTTGTTAGATTCTGGTGCGTCTAGCCACATGTGTGTTCATATAAATTGGTTCTCAACTTACCAATCTATTGATGATGGTGTTGTTTTTATGGGAAATGAATTTTCTTGTAAAATTGTTGGGGTTGGTAGTGTCTGGATTAAAATGCATGATGGTTCTGTAAGAACATTAACATATGTAAGGAATGTAACCGAACTTAGAAAGATCTTGATATCTTTGGGAGTTATAGATTCTACTGGTTACAGGAGTACAACTCAAGGTAGAGTATTGAAGGTGTCCAAAGGCATATTAGTAGTCATGAGTGAAAACATGATCACTAACCTTTATCATCTTGAAGGAAGGACAAAAGTGATTCAAGAAGTGGTAGCATCTGAAGGTGCAAGTGACTATGTTCATTTATGGCATCAACGTTTGGGTCATATGAGCGAGAAAGGGCTTAAGGTATTGGTTGATCGTAAGTCACTTTTAAGTTTAAAGTTTCTGAATTTGAATTTTCGCAAGTATTGTGTTTTTGGAAAACAATGTAGACATAAGTTTAAAACATGAAGACATATAAGCAAAAGGTATTCTTGATTACATTCATTTAGATGTTTGGGGGCCATCCCCTAAGGTTTCTTTTGGAGGATCATCATATTTTGTGACATTTATAGTTGATTACTCCAGAAAGGTTTGGGTCTATTTACTTAAAATACAAGTTGATTTATTTAATACTTTTAAGAAATTCAGAGCTTTGGTTGAAAAGAGCATTGACATGTCAATCAAGTGTTTAAGAAGAGACAATTGAGGTGAGTTCACATCTGTGGAATTTGAGAACTATTGCAAAGAAGATGGGATAGAAATACATAAGACCACGATTTATACTCCTCAGAAAAATGGTGTTGCTGAACACTTGAATAAGACTCTTCTAGAGAGAGAAAGGAGCATGCTCAGTAATTCCAAGTTGTAACAGGAATTGTGGGAAGAATCAGTTCTTACAACATGCTATTTGATAAATCGATCACCATCGACTGCAATAAACTGCAATATTCTAGAAGAGGTATGAACAAATCATTCGTGTGGTTATTCAAATCTGATAATATTTGGTTGTGATGCCTATGCTCTTATTTATAAAGATCAACGTTCTAAGTTAGATCCTAAATCAAAGAGATATGTCTTTGTTTGTTATGGTGATGGAGTTAAGGGGTATAGATTTTGGGATCCTACTACCCACAAACTCATCATAAGAAAATATGTAGTATTTATGAATCCTCACTCTTAAAATCAGAATTGGTAGATGTTGAAGTGAGACAAGAAGAGGTACCACAAGTTTAACAAATTCAGTTGGAAACTCAACCATATTCAGAAAGAGAGGATCATAAAGAAGTTACAGAAGAAGAAGATGAAGATGCAAAAAATATCCAGGAAACTGAGGATATGCCTCAACCATCTCTAAGGAGATCTACATGGGTTAGGAATCCTCCTAAAGTGTATGATGATTATGTTTCGTTTGTGGCTTTTGTTTCTATTGATGGAGAACTCAGTTGTTATCAGGAAGCAATTAAGGTATTTGAAAGTGCTCAATGGAAAAAATCTATGAAAGATGAAATGGATCCCTTAGAGAGGAATAAAACATGGGACTTGGTAGAACTTCCAAATGAAAAGAAGGTTGTCGGTTGCAGGTGGGTCTACAAACTGAAAAAGGGTGTTGATGATAAAGTTAAAAAGTATAAAGAAAGACTGGTAGCAAAAGGGTATTCTCAAAATGAAGGTATTGATTTTCATGATATATTTTCACCAGTTGTGAAGCTTGTTTAAGTTCATGTTGTGTTAGCACTAGTTGCTTTACTTTATCTTGAGTTAAAAAGACTAGATGTTAAAATGACGTTTCTACACGAATATTTGGATGAATATATATATATATATATATATATATATATATATATATGAAACAACCAGAAGGGTTTGTTCATGATCTCAATAAGAGGTTTGTTTGCAAACTCAAGAAGTCAGTGTATGTCTTGAGACAATATCCCAGGAAATGGTACAAGAAGTTTGATTCCTTCATGGTGAGCCTAAATTTTACAAGAAGTGAATATGATCACTGTGTTTGCTTTAAAAAGTTGGAAAATTGAATATTCATTATTTTGGTGTTATATGTTGACGATATGCTTGTGGCAAGAAAAAATATGGTCGAAATCAACAGGTTAAAGGCTCAGTTGGCTAGGGAATTCGAAGGATCTAGGAGCAACAAAACAAATATTGGGAATGGATATACACAAAGACATGAAAAATAGTAAGTTGTGGTTATCACAATAGAAGTATGTGGAGAAAATACTTACGAGATTTGGTATGAATAATGTGAAACCCGTAAAGATCCCTTTGGTTTCCCATTTCAATATTCTTCAGGATTATGTCCTAGTAATGACGAAGAAAAGGATTATATGCCTTGTGCACCATATGCAAATGCAATATGAATTTTGATGTATGCGATGGTGAGTACTAGACCAGATATTTCACATGCAGTTGGCGTTGTCAGTAGATACATGGAAAATCCAGTTAAAGAGAATTGAGAAATAGTGAAATGGGTGCTTCGGTATCTTAGAGGAACAAGTGATTATTCTGTCACCTATGATGGTTTGATTCAATTTTCAATTATGTAGATTCATATTTTGCAGGTGACTTCGAAAAAAGGAGATCTGCTTCAGGATATGTCTTTACTCTTATAGGAGGACCTGTTAGTTGGATGTCAAAGTTTCAAAACCTAGTTTCTTTATCCATTGCTAAGGAAGAATATATGGTTGCTTCACATGCATGTAAGGAGGAAATTTGGTTAAAAGGTTTGCTGAGTGAGTTTGGAAGGATGCAGGACAAGGTGAAAGTATTTTGCGATAGTCAAAGTGTTATTAATTTGGCTAGCAATCCAACTTATCATAGTAAGATGAAACATATTTCTATTAAATACCATTTTGTAAGACAGGTTGTTGATGAAGGGGGAGTGACTCTGGAAAAGGTCCATACAAAAGTGAATTCTGCAGACATGTTTACGAAACCAGTTTTGTTAGAGAAGCTACGATGGTGTTTGGATTTTCTTGGCTTGCAAAATGGATGATGAATTAATTCAAGCATGATATATCAGGTAAATTGTTGTCATTGTGGATATTCTTGAAAAAGTGCCAACTAATTTCCCATGCGGTAGCATGCACATGCACATCAACTAAATTTAGAATGTGCATGCATGTACTCTTCAGTGAACAATTTGTGTAACTGGTGGATCTTATTATAATAAGTTTTTCTAATTGTTTGAGAGATGCTATATATACGAGCATACCCATAGAGGTGAGGAGTGAGTGAGCAAGATGCAATATTGTGGAGTGTAGTGTGTATGCGAAGAGAGGATGGTTGTATTCTCGTGATAGGATATTATAATTCTCCCTTGAATAATAAGAATACTGATTATCATTGCCCCGTGTTTTTTTCCCGTATTGGGTTTCCATGTAAATCACTATGTTAAATTGTGGGTTTGTTTTTCTCAGTTTTATGCTTCGTTTTTCTTCCGCTTCCTAACACTATTGGGTATCTCACAAATGCATGTGCTCCATTGGAACATTACCATAATAGGAAAGGGTGTTGTATCTTGTGTGATTTAAATGAGGTCAAGTGCAACCTTCAATACATTGAGAAAGAAAAATTCAAAGCCCATTGTGAAGTGATGAGTTAGACTACCCATTGGCATAGGTCAAAGGAAAAATTTGCAAGCTTTCTACATAAGGAAAAAAGTGCCAAGTCAAATGTGTAATCGATTTAGCTAGGAACATACTAGAACTTCAAGACCAAGAAAAAGAAGTTGAAGCCATGATGGGAATTCAAAAAAGCCAACACTTGGAACTTTGTGAGAAGGTAAGACATGTATTTTAGTTGATGGTTAGAGTTGTGAATCACCTTGGCCTATGATTCTAACTCTATTGTGGATTGTGTCCCCTCAATTTCTATTACGCACCTATGACCAAATCATGATGGATGGGACAAATGAGATATTACCTACAACCACACTTGGAAAACAAGAGTGTGAGGATGAAACATGCATAGATCGTTAGAAGCACATGCATGTTGAATCCCTCATGTACATGATAGTTAGTAACCGAGCTATGTTAGTTTACTATGTTTTATTGAATTTTTTATTTGGAGCATCAATATGTAAAGCAACATACATGCTATGTAGTGAAAGGTCAAAATAAGAGGTATTGTGAATATAGAATAATGGATACTCAAAACTCCTTTTTAGACAATTGGACTTGAAAGTATATTTTTTGTTTTGTATTATATAGTTGTTTTATTCTATTACAACATTTTTCAATATAAATAATAACTGAAAAAAAGGAAAAATATAATTTGTTCCATTAATCATATATAATAAATTAAAAAAAATAAAAGCAAAATATATGTTTATGAAACTCCCCAAATTACTTACAAAACAAAAAAGATTAAAAAAATAAATAAAATTTTAAAAAATAAATAAAATATTAGGGACAACATACTTAACAAAATTTAAAATGGAAAAAGAAAAAACACAGGGAATAAAATGGGGTATTGACTATAATTGTTTAGATGTGGAAAGATATTTGAGATTTTAATTTTTTTTATATAATTTTAAAAATAATATAAAACATAAAATTAATTAGAGATAAATATCTTTTGAATTTTTTTTTTAAAGAATGAAATTACAATTAAATAGATGCTTTTCAACATTTCAAATCTTCCTTCAAAAAATGACTTGAATGTATAGATATCATTTTCTATACATACGATCACCTAAAATAGTGTGAAAACTACTTCATGAATGGACTCATAATCAAGCCTTAAACAACATGCATACAATCACCCAAAATAGTT
Organism: Picea mariana; assembly: GCA_032191745.1. Taxonomy (NCBI): domain Eukaryota; kingdom Viridiplantae; phylum Streptophyta; class Pinopsida; order Pinales; family Pinaceae; genus Picea; species Picea mariana. Next base: position 7,560 of record JASDQU010414284.1, read on the forward strand.
TTAAAACTATTTCATCAATCAACATGCATACAAACACCCAAAATAGTCTTAAAACTATTTCATCAATAGACTCATAATAAAACCCAAAACAAGACTTTACCCATCCAAATTACATAAAGTCATCAAAATAAAAGTAGTCTTTACGATAATCCATAAATATTACAACTTTATTTAATGAACCTTCTTCTTGAGACAAAACAAATCTTACCATTAAAAACCTCATAAAATATTTAAAATTGAGAAATAATAGAGAAAACATATTGGATATTGACAATTTCCTTTATGATTGACCTTAATAACTTCTTTTCACAAGAATTTCATCTAGTTTACTACAAATTGAGAATCCTTGAAAACCTATACCATTTTATCCCTTTTATTTTTGCGTCCAATCTAACAGAAAACTTCAAAGCTATGAGCTCAACAAAATTGTTGGTATCATTTCCAAAATAGCCTTGAATTTTATCCAATGGAAGTCTAATAAATACACTATTCCCCAACACCACAAACCTAAGGATCCCCTTGAGCTGCTCCATTAAAATAAAACCATATACCTTCTAGTACCACCTTCATAAGCTTCTTTTCTTTTTATCTTTTTATAGTAGAATTTTTTTAAGAATATTTAAACATTGAATAACACACTAAATAAAAATGTATCAACCTTCCTTAAAAAAGATTAGAATTTCTTGAAAACCAAATTGCCATGTCATAATCACTAGAAAATATTTAAAAAGATTAGAATTTCTTGACAACCAGGCTAGAAAATCTTTGAGTTTCACTACTACCACATTACCCTCCCAATTCACTTTGAAAATATTTATAAGTATATGAAATTTAGACATGGTCCAAATGGCAAGTTCTATCGTGTAAAGAAATAATAATTTTTTTCAATTTTTTTTTTTATTCTTAAAATGAAAACATTAAATATTTTTTTAGAAAATATACATTTTTAATCATAAATTTTTTAAAAAATATATCAACATGGTTTTCAATAAAACATATTGACATATTTTCATGATCATGTAATTATATTCATAATTATAATGATAAAATTTTTTCAAAGGAAACTTTTCAAAGACACTTATCAACATGTTCTTTCAATTAACATATCAACATATAATCAAAAGAAACATATCAACATAATCTTCCAATTAAAATATCAACATATAATAAAAAAAAACTTATCAACATGGTCTTTCAATTAACATATAACATATAATCAAAAGAAACATATCAACATATAATCAAAAGAAACATATCAACATAATTTTTCCATTAAAATATCAAAATATCATCAAAGGAAACATATCGACACAGTCTTCCAATTACCATATCAACATATATTCATAATGAGAAAGGTCCTTCAAAGGAAACATAAATTGCCAATCCTTACCTTATAGGGAAACATACAAACCATACAAATCCTTCTCTAGAAATCCTTCCCTAGAAGAGAGACATACCAACATATATTCAACATCATAAAGTTCAAAGTTCAAAGGAGAGACATAAAGATTTTACCAGTAAAAATATACCAAACATACATGGATTCATAATCATAGAGGTTAACGGAAAACATACGAATATATGCTTGTCCCGAACCAAGGAATGGCTCAAGGTCTCAGGAACTCAGGCCACTTGTGAATGCCACACTTGATAGCAAAACTCAGGCCACTTGTGAATGCCACACTTGATAGCAACTTTTCGAGAACCAGTAGCCCAATAACCAACAAGGTCTAGGTCTGAAGGGTGGATACGTAGGATGGTGCACCCGCTATATGTGATACTGTCTGCAAACATTAGTTAAAGGTGCCGCACAGTAACATAAATCCATAATCAAAAAGTTTAAGGAAGAGACATTAAAGTCCTCGTACAAAAAACATTCCAACGTACTCTAATCATCATAGAGATCAAGAGAGATTCTATGATGATCAAGAGAGATTGTTGGGATTTTTCAGTATGATGGTTGGTTGATTTTGGATTCGCTGATATGTTTTTTTTTAATTACGCTGATAGGCGTCCCCCCAATCAGAATTGCACGATTAATCATGTTTTTAATTACTAAATTTAATCTGATGGTCAGGAATTCAAAATGCTGGCATATTCTTCGTCTTACATCCAAATCAATGAATAAGAATACAAGAACTAACTCCCTTGCATTTATAAAATCATACGTTTATCATGTTTACTTTTTTACTTTTACTTAATATGATTAAAAAATTACATAATGCTCACCAAATTGCCACGTTAAGAAATTAGCAAAGATAATTATGGTTACCGAATAGCAGGTGTGGAAGGTTTTGGAGTGATAGAGTCTTTACCACGTGGTGGTGGAATGTGCTGCTAACGTTTCATATATGTGTTGGTGGCATGCAAATGTGTTATTTACAGATGCGCACATACAAGTCGGCGTTTCACCTTTCTGCCTGTGATACAAGTCGGAAGACTCTTACGGGAAAATTTTACGGGAAGACTCTCACCACCTCATTGCCACATTAAGTGATTAAAAATTGATTATACTTAAATCAGACAGGTGTGACCACGATTCCGCTTCTTCTACCCACGATTCGGTTTGGGCTTTTCAATTTCATGCCAAGTTTCGCCTGCGTTTCAAATGCCACCCTGCATTATGGATGGAGAGCCTGTGCATTTTTAACTGCTCACATCTCCCTTCGGGCTCTGTGCATTTGGTGGCTTTGCATGGAGACCCTTTGATTTTTTTGTCATTCTCAATCTATTTTCATTATCTTAGATCTAGGGTTCTTTAAATGTTAAGGCTATATGTGAATTGCCAATTTTGCCAATTCCAATAGATACG
>JASDQU010414292.1:5646-16017 GCA_032191745.1 Picea mariana
CATGAAAAAACCCAAAAAATAGACCCAATAAGTTTCGGCAGAAAAGCGCTGTTTTTTCTGGAAAAACCCTAAAAAACAGTTGAACTTAAAATACTCATAACTTCACTTCCCGGACTCCGTTTTGGCTGATTTTGTTTTTGAAATTGGGTGAAATTGTGAGAGGAACTCAGATATGTAATTTATTTGGGCAAATTCGGCCTCAAAATTCTACATAAATAAAAAAAATTATCGCCACCGTCCGCGGAAAAAATCCTGAAAATTTGCAGATTTTAAAACTTCAATATCTTGACTTCCCGAACTCCGTTTCGGACGATTTTTTTTTTTCAAATTGGATGATTTTATGAGAGGAACTCAGATATACAACCCTTTTCTGCAAAATTTTCACAAAAATATACCGAAAACTTTGAGAATGTCACGGCCCTCTTTTTTCTGCTTCGAAAAAAAAATCTGCAAAAATAAAAAATATTTGCCCACAATATCTGCCCAAGGAAAGTTCTCTGATACCACTTGTTAAGAACTTGAATAGATCTACCAATTTAATAACCACAAATACTAAATACACAATATATCCACAAAGCAATATAGAATAAACCACACTTTATTAGAAGAAAACCCTTGAGGTAGGGAAACACCATACAATGGATCCTATTATGGAAGAGATCCTCTCCTGTTCACTTGTCTCTTCGAGGGGGCATCCTCCTATTGAGATACCACTCCAAATACAATATTTCTCTTCATGTCTCATTACATTAATTGAACCCCTTTATATAGTGCTACCATCACCTAAGAACATTCTAGAGGAGGAATCTTCTAGAAGTAGAACCTTCTAACAAGTCCTCTTACATTTATTATATCTAATTACCCATTTATTATATCTAACTACCATAGTGGGCCTTATTTAATAATATAGTGGACCTAGTCCACCTTACATTTAATTAACTCCACTATTATCACTATGGGCCCTCTGGGCCCCCCCACTACCCCTCTAGCTACTTTACACTATCACCGAAATCCTACCTAGACTAAAAACTTTCTTTTGGCACCTCTTGTGGAGGAAAACTTAGTGAGTTTTTAGAAAAAAATTATGTGTGGTTGTTTGAGAGATTGGGGGTGTGGGCCAATCTCATTGAAATTAAGTGGGAGTGGAGAGTTTCATCAAGAAAAGGGTGGAGTGTTTCAGAATCCCTTTGGAGGAAACTTACTTTAACCTCCACGTTTCAAGATGAAATTGAGTGAGTAGTGAATTTGTCTGTGAATCAAGTGAAAGTGTGCCAATATGTTTTAATAATTTAGGTGTCACCTTGCTACATGTGGACTTCACTTGGTCCTTACAATTCTTGATTACCTAATTAACTAAATGTCATTGGTACAACCTTGCGGAATTTTAGAGTCCCTAGGAAACTAGCATGTGGACATGTGGGTCCTTACTATTCATTTTACTCCTTAATGTGATTTAATCTAAGAAAGCTTTGAAACTATCCTAGATTGTGTACATGTGGGCATGTATGGGCCTGTTACAAAACCTTAAAAATTCCCTATTGATTTAATCTAAGAAAGTAAATTTCAACACTATCCTATCTTTGTAGCACGTGGGCATGTATGGGCCCGTTACAATCTTAAGATGTGTTTGAAAAAATAAACTAAGAGGAGTCCCGAGAAGGTTGTTGTCGTCTCCTAAATATTTTGTCTTTTTTAAGGGAGATGAAATTTTCCTTCAACCTCTTTCTGATTCTCAAGATCGCTTTGGGGTGCGAGAGAAGAGCATACTCAACGATTGATATCCAATTTTTGGTCCCAATGCATTTTTTATATGTAATGTAGAATGATTCCAACTTAAACTTTAATCAAAGAAAGCCATCCATATGACAGCATGAAAGAAAAAGAGGAAAAATAATGATTTTTAACCCCCTAAGTGCCTACGTTTTGACTATTCCCTTTATATGGAGAGGGAATGTAAGTGTGGTGCAGATTACAATATGCATGGAATCAACTTTAAGAAGGCTATGGACCTTCCACAGATCAAAAAAAGATTACAATGTGTGTTTTTCAGCACAGGTACGTTGGCCTCAAAATAGACAGAGGCACTCTCAGTGCCAATGCGTGAATTGAAAATGATTTATGGGCACAGGTGCGCAAAAGGTGTTGAGAAATATAGTGGTTTTGGTGCACGTGAATTGAAGATGCGCCTATGGATTAAAACTTGTGCGCACTATCTATTACATGGTCGTGGAGAAAATTTTGAATGAAATTCTCTCTGCTCAGCTTTGAACTTGGCCTTTTGCAGGTCAGCTTGGGCCAGTTATGATCCTTGCAAGTAAAAGAAAAAACAAGAAGAACTAAAATAACCCAAATGGGGTAGGAAATTGATACCTTTCCCCAGCGGAGTCGCCATTCTATTGCACCTCTTTTATCACCTAAATGAACAAAATAATGGTGCTTACAAGCCCAGTTGGGTCAGCTAGCCAAGACAGCAGTAAAGAAAAGGGTTAGAAAGATAAAGCATAAAAAATAAGCAAAGAATTAAACTAAGAATGATAAAAACAATTAAACTATAGTGCATAAGAACATAAGAACAAGGAACAAACAAGTCTCATGCCACCAATGGAAAGGATTGTATTAGTGGAAAGAAAACACCAAAGAGAAAGGGAGACTTTGGGTTCCCTCTTCCTCCAAGGGAGGGCTCTTGGACCCCCAAATATTGAGCTCTTATTACAAATGAGGAACTAGAATGAAATGGTGAAGAGAATCCAAAGCACATTCATTCTAGAGGTGATATGAATGGCTGAGTGCAATGGTGATAGCATACTCTTGATGAGGAAAGATGATCCTCTAAGAGAATATCAACAGCATAACAATACAAATGAATTCCTTGAAAATGTAGCGCACCCATGGCTTCCTTTTATAGCATAACTTTGAGGCATTATTCAACCAGCTTTTAGTGTGAATAAGGGGCCATTTAAGGCACCCTTAGGTCTTTGACCAACCACCCAGCCAGATTCAACCGAGATTTGGATGTCAAATTGACTTGGAATTTGAACCATAAGTGGGTGGGAGGCCGACCAATATCATAAATGTGTTGTTTTGAGGGTGCGGTTTTTTGCGTCCACAGTCATGCATCGTGCGCATGTGTGCTTTTTCCTGTATTTCTAAATGGCACATGTGCACGCACTCCCTGTGTAGTCTTAGCGCATGCTAATTTTCTTACTGATTGTATAGTTTTGGGCCTTTTGGAAATGCATTTTTGGTCCATGGGCGAACTAATATCTGTTTGGAGATGTTGGATTCATGTAACCATTTGCGGATGAAATTTTAGTGATAACACTCCTTCTTATATATGGGAAGAGATAAGGCCTAGATGGCCTCCACTCTTCTTGGATCGATCCTTACCCCTTCAGCTGACACAATATGCCCCAATAATTTGCCCTCTCCCATGGAAAACAAGGACTTCTTAGGATTGAGGGAGAGACCAAAACTTCTGCACTTCAGGAAGAATTTCTTTAGATGATGACAATGCTCTTTATCATACCTTGAGAAAATTGTAATTTCATCCACATAGATGACTACAAATTTGTCTTTTCCCCCAATGAAGGCAATGTCCATGGCTCGTTGGAAGGTTACTCCTAAATTCATCAATCTTAAGGGAATTTTAACATACATGAATGTGCCCCAAGGAGTAGTGAAAGTTGTCTTATCTCTATCTTCAAGTAGGACAAAGATATGATTGTAGCCAGAGAATCCATCAATAATAGACATCCTGGATGAACCAGTGAATTTCTGCAAAATGTGCTCCATCTTCGGCAATGGGTAGTTGTCCTTTTTGGAGCTCCTGTTCAAATTTTTGAAGTCTACACATAATTTGATTTCTCTATTTTTCTTCCTCACAGGGACCAAATTAGCCACTCATTCTGAAAATCTCAAGGGGATGATGATTTGGGCATCTAGCAGCTTCTTTACTTCCCTTTCCATGATAGGTATCATCATGGGTTTTATATGTCTGAGCTTTTGCCTGAAAGGTATGACCTCTTCTTTCAAAGGGATCTTATGCTCAATGATGTTGGTGTCATATGTCCTTAAGTCTTCATATTTCCAAGCAAAAACATCAGTAAATTCCCTCAAAATATTGACATACTCAACCCTTTTCTCCTTTGACAAACTGCTAGATAATTTTACATACCTCGGATCCTCCTCTGTTGCTAAATTACATTCAGTCACATCAGCCTCTTCATCTAAGCCTTTAACCTTCACAACAACATCATTTTTGTCAAACAATCTCTCCAAAGGGACTAGTCGCTTTGGAATATGGTTACTCAGCAACTAGACAATATGATGGTCAACAATTTTATTCACGAAATCATCAGCATGAGGGATTTATTTAGTATCTTGATCTTGATCTATATGCAAGTCATAGAATTCATCCACAGTATCAAGAAAATTTTTAATCTCAATATCACCCTCAAAGACCTTCCAATGCTTGGCATTGTCAGGGATAGAGGGTCTGTATTTTACTTCAACCTCATACTTGAGCTTTTGGGGCAAAGGGACCCTAAAATTACTTGCTGAGACAACCAATGAATCTTCCATAGAGTTTTATTCTCTTGGAATAAATGAGATATTAAAATCCAAGAAGAAACTATCAACAAGATCCCAGACTTCATTTATGTAGGCCCTTAACCTAGGGTGCTTAGTCTGATACATATTTTTGACCAGTTGTACAATCAACTCAACATCCCCGAATATTTCTAGCTCCTCAATATTCATGCCTTTGGTAGCTCTCAAACCCAAAACAAGATCTTCATACTCTGCCACATTGTTTGTTGTTTCAAATTCAAGCTTAAAAGATAGAGATATGGTTTCTTGGGTAGGAGAGATGAAAACTACCCCAGCCCCAACACTTTCCGTGGAAGAGGCTCCATCAAAAAAAAAATTCCAAACAAAGACATTTGAAGGAGGATCTTTACGAGAGGTAACAAGATGCTTTCTGATTTCAATAGGTTCTTGAATACCATCAATGAGTTGTAACATGATGATTCCAATATCAGTGTCTACTACAAAAATGGGGTGGTTAATCGGATTTGCTTCATCACTAATGATGTAAGCAAGTTGAGCTTCCCTATAAAGCCTTCTTTGTTCGCCTCCAAACATAGGAATAATGGCATATGAAAGACCATTTGCAACATTCCCCCCAGTCTTTTTATCCAAGATCTAGAAAAAAGCATCCAAAACTTAGGAGGAACATCAACCATCACAGTATCCATGACCACACTTTTCATTGGCAACTGAAACAAGGAAACAACCAAGTCTTTAATAACTTTGAGGAACTTCACTTTCCTAGATTCAAATGAGTACAATTTATGATAAGTCTTTGTGACCTCCAACCCAAGCTCTTCCATGACAATCTTAGGCATAATATTGTGAGAGGCCCCTAAATCCATCAAGCAGTTGTGCATCACCTTATTGTGGATGTTCAATGAGGTATAGAAATGAGAGGAGGAGTCATCTCTATCCTCCACCAAAGGTCCCACTATGACAGAAATATTTTCATATTGGAGGTTGACTAAATCTATGGAATGTGATGAAGGATCAGGATACAACACTTTGGAGATTTATCTTTTGAAATCCTCATGCTTAACTAGCTTCGATAAAGGAACATGAATTTTGATCTTTTGAATATCATTCTCGAAGCTAAAAGAAGGAGGCTTTAGAATCTCATTTATTTTTGGGATAGTGATTTTAACCACTACTAGGGGATTACAAGCCTCCCTTTCTTTGCTGCTATCTGCCACCTCCTTAGCAGGCTTCATTTCTCTAGTAGGCTACTCAGGAAGGTTAGGTTCTCCCTCTTTCATTTTTTACCTTAGGTTGTATTTATTTGAACTGCCACTGATCTTTTCCCCTTTTCTGATCTCATTTAGTTGGCTATCCATTAGGGACTCTTCATATGAAGACTGAGTTAAAATAGGGGATGAAGAGGTGGCACCAAGAAAATGGATTTTAGGATCAACTTGTTCTTCCTCTCCTTCTACATCAATAACCAGGTTATTTTGGAAAGGGGCTTAGATATTTTGATCATCCATATCCCTATTACTTTGATATCTATGGATGATCTGAGGGGAATTATTAGGTATTTTGAAATTACCCCTGTTATCAACATTTTTGGCATTCCTATATCCTTGTTTCCCCTCGAATTTCGATTTCTCCATTTCTACAAAAAGTGATTTTACTAGTTTAGTTAACTCATCCACTTGAGGGTGGGAAGTAGAAGAACTAGAGGTAAAATATTTATCACTGTATTTTCTTATGTCTCTATCAATCTTACTCCTCAACTTATCAACTGCCAACATATTGGATTCTACTTCAAGGGTTGTGTCTTGCATATGAGCCAACAAGGTATCTCTTCTTTCTCTTAGTGGGAGGCAAAATGCAGGGTCAAAAGAACTAGCATTAGTGATCTTGGCAGAGGTTTCAGTAGGATTAATCTCCATGGGGATATTATTATACATCTTGTTAAATCTCTTGGAGAATTCTAAGACACATTCCCCTTCTTCTCTCTTAAGAGATACAAACTTTGTGATATAATAAAGGAAGTCTTTCTTATCCCCCCAATGTCTTAAGAATGCATCATCTAGAGCTTCAATCCCATCAATAGATCTAGGATTCACACCCCTGAACCATTTTCTAGCCTCACCATCTAGACTCTGTACAAAATCTCTCAACCAGAGATCTTCATTTTCAATATTTAGGTTATTTGCATAACTGTAAAAAGAAGAAAGGTGCTTTCAACAGTTATGTCTTCCTCTCCTGTAAACTTGGGCATGTACTTGAGGTAATATCTAGCTGGGAGGGCATTCATAGGTTGAGGTAAAACAAGGGGGCCATACCTAGCAACCACTATGGCATCCATCCCATTTTTAGGAGGATTGGCACCCGCCATTGGAATGTGAATTGTAGGAGAACCAGGGGGAGATGGAGTTCAGACAGGTGAGACTGGAAATGTGCTTCTAGGGGAGAAGGGAAAAGAAGTTTCCCCCTCTTTAGATGTAGTGACTATGAAAGGAGGAGTAGGAAAACCCAAAGTGGGACAACCTTCTAAGATTTTGGGTCTGAACCACTTTACAATCTCATGGGAGACAGGGGTGTTAAAAATTTCTTCTAAATGAGGTCTAGAAGGAGAGAATTCAACAGGGAAACTCTTGAAATTTAAACTTCTAGAAACTCAAATAGATGGTATAATAGGAGAATCAGATGCAACTACTGGATTTTTTAAATAAGAATGATGTAAATTACCAGAATCCCCTAATACAACAATTGAAATTTCTTCTTCAGGGGTCTTTCCTTTTCTTATAATATTTTTTGGGTCAGCTTTAGGTCTAGCTAGAGACAGCTATGGAGTATACCTCGTTTGTTTGCCTTTGGGTGCCACAACTGAAACAATGGAATCGTCAGGTGTAATTTGCAATCTTCAAGTTATCGATTCCCCGACAATGGTGCCATGAATGTTAGCACTGAGAGTCACTCTCAGATTGCGATAGGATAATCCTAGTACCCATCAGAATATTTTGTGGATGTTGGTTTTATGAATGGAGGTCTAATGGACAAAACTTAGTACAAGAATGATTTTAATACAGAAAATGGACAAGAAATGCATAGGGAATTGAGGGCTTCATTAACTTCAGTCAGTGGTTTGAATTTGAATGTGAGTAGAAGGAAGACTTAGTGAGAGAGTTGAACAAGACTGCTATGGGCATCAGGCTTTCAAGCAGCTCAGTGAAGAAAAACTCAGGCTCAAGATCATTCTTGAACTCAAGTTTCAGATACTGGAAAATGTCACAGAAGCATAATGGTCAAGCCTACATCACAATGCAACTACAACCACTCGATTGGATCCTCCATGCCCAAGCCTTTCAGTGTAAGGGGAAATAAGATAACAAGAAAGTTGACTAAAACTTGTCAGGACACTATTGTAATCAAACCTACATTACAATAGAATCACAACCCTCAACTGGATCCTCCATGCCTGAGTGTTTTATCATAGTTTGAACAAAGAGATGAAAGAAGCTAACTTCTATTAATTTGAAAGTCTCAAATTTGTTACATAACCAGAGAACAGTTATGGCATCAAAACATTACAAAATTGGGAGCTATGTTGTTACCCATGATTTTGTTCATCTTGATGGTGTATTGATGATGGTGTACTCAGGATCCTAATAAGAACTTTCTTTTGAGAAAAGTGACATTCATCTCTTCCTAGAAAACATATTTTTGAAGAGAGTTTGCAGGTTGCTTATATCCTAGGGTGCGAGAATGAAACATTTTCATAGGCTGTCTTCCGCTAGGGTGCAAACTTCTCGCACTGTGCTATATATCTAGGGTGTGAACTTGTTCTCAAGCTTGTAAAAAGATGAAGTATCGATGGTTATAGAAGGGAATCTTCTAGAGAATGGGTTGGTATTTGAATGGTTATCATGTTACTGGTTTCCCTGATTTGGTGGGATCATTCTCATCCAAGTAACCATCTCATCCTCTCCTATATATTGATGGGATTCTCATGGAAAAGGTTAAGCAAGATTAATTGGAGAATTGGTGAAGGAATTGTGTGAAGGACCTAGCTTGAACAGGAGCTTGGAGACTCTAGTAGGTCTATCAAGAGAAATTGGATCTTCTTCATACAAGCATCGAGCAAGTGTGTGTGTTGGAACCAAGAGCCACTGAAAGGAAGCTTGTGACATCAAGGCAATTAGGTTGTATCTTCTACTTTTGATTGATATGATACAGTGGCATGTCCTTTTCCATAAAGTCATTCTTACTTTATTGTGTAATTCCTTGATCATACACATAAAGTGAAGCAGGAGCAACAGAGACCCTAGGAAGCAATACAAAGGTATGTCACTTGTTCCTCCTTACTAGCTAATTCAATGGTCATAACTTAGGGAAAGAGTCATGTCATGTCCTGTTTTGTTCTAGATCCAGGTGGATCTAGGGAGATCTGTTAGTGTCCGCACCTACCTATTAGTCCAATAAAAAAATTAGCGTCTCCACTGGGGATGCAACCCGTTTTCTTTGTGGTTTTTGGTGTTTTTTCTTGGCCATTTTCTCTTGCCTTACCTTTCTCCATTTATATCAATCTCTGAGTCTTCAGGATACCTTGATAGACCCCTTGGGTCTAGAAGTCCCTTCAATTTTTTTTTCTTTTTCCAAAAATTTGCCTAGTTTCAGGAATTCTTGCACTGAACCCCACAGTGGCCTGCGAGAATACTTTGAGTTCACACTCTTCTTTTAAGTCCAGTGCAAGGTTCTCACACTCTGCTCAAATCTAGCATGTGAGAATGATCCATTCTCACACTGTGTAACACTGATAGCCTGCGAACCGTCTTTTCAAAATTTTGGATTTAAGATTTTTGCATGTTCAGATGCCCAGATCAGTATAGGTGTCTAAAAAGAACTTCTTGGACCATTGGTTGATGCTTTCTTGTCTTCGGATTTTGTGCATGATCAGTCTTCAAAAATCAAAGGCTCTTCCTGTCCATCTTTTTCTCGACTCTCATCTCTTGAATTTTCTTGGAAAAAGATATACTCTTTGATTTTGGAATCTGAGTGCTTGTTTGGTTAAGAACCGACGATCGGTTGAAAGTTGGGATTCTTTGTCTTTCTCATTTGCTCATTATTTGGAAGATTACTTTTCTCATGCAATTGAAAAGATTAGTTTTGTCTGCTTGTCATTTTTGTTTCCATTGAAAGATTGGTTTGGGTTTTGTTTATTGATTGTTCATTAGTTATTGGTTTTCCTCACTTTCACCATCATGGTGTAGGTCCTTTTTGAAAAGTGAAAATTTTTTTTCTTTCAAAAGTTTTTTTGTTTTTGAAAATATTGAAAATCAATTGTCAAAATTATTGAAAAAGAACAATAGAGAATTTTCATTATTGCGTGATTCGTTGAGATTGCATTTAAAAGAAAATTGTGTATCGTAGTTCAAGATTGTTTCGGAACACTTCTCTTTCCCTCCCGTACATAGGATTCATCGAACGAAAATTGATATATTTCATTCCTATCTATGCATTTTTGGGTCAGAGTCTCATACAACATCAATTTCATCTTTGTTTCCCTTGAGTAACAATATCCATTAATAACATTGCGCAAATTTTAAAATTTAACTAGTAACTCTTTTCTAGGGCTCTATTACACCAACATTTAGCTAGGCTATCACTTTGGAATAGGTAGAGAGATACACTCTCCAAAGCACAAAACACACAATAGCATCTTGTGTTAAGGAGTGTCAAATTCCGTTTACGACATTTTGTCCTAGGAAGCCCTTCTCACTCAAGGGTCAAACACGAGGTCACATTGATATTGAAAGAGTTACTCACCTTGCTTTG
>JASDQU010414294.1:0-20775 GCA_032191745.1 Picea mariana
CACCCAACCCCTAAATATCCTTTCTAGGGGTGGGAGTCAAATTTTCGCTTTCCCTGATTCATTTTCAGTCCCTTAGTCAAGAAAAACCATCTTAAAGGGCTTCCTTGAAAACTACATCTCTTAGTGTGTGCTTGAACTAGATAGTCGGGTCTTCCTGGTGACCTCACGATGAAAACCAGGAGCTAAGAGCCTATGTTAGCAAAGGTTTCGTCACTTCAGAAGTTCCCACACTTCGAGATTTCCAAAAGTGTTGTCAAATTCTTTGATCGCCGAACAACGAAGGGGATCAATAGTTCACATCCTTCACCAAGATATATGGTTAAAAAGGGGGCTTCGGTACTCGGCATTGAACATACCTTTTTCCAAATCCCTAAAGTCCCGTAATCTCTCCACATGCCCCTAGCCCTTCGGCATTTGACGTTCAACGATTTCCCATCATCATTATACTTTCAGCCTTTGACGATCAATGATTCTCATTGAATCTTTCTTGTTGCCATAGTATGCCCAAACTCCCAAACTCTTGATATCTCACCATGTGGCTTGACCCTTCGGCGTTCATCATTCGACATTTGGTTTTGGCCGTTCCTAAATTACAACATGCCTCAAAATCCCCAAACTCTCGAAGTTACACATACTTTCAGAGTCTCGTATACGTCACCAGCCATGTTGTCCAAGCAGGCATGAACCAAGAACCGACATGCGACAAGGGTCAAGGGGTGACACATGTCCTCAATATGTGGTGACACATGTCATGCTCTAACAGGCATAATGGTTATGTGAATTATCCAAAACTAGGTGACATGTGGAACATGTAGAACAGTTCCATGTCACCCGGGATGACGTCAGTGAGCCACGTCATCCTAGACTGATAATTGCTTATTTCTTTAATATAACGGTCTGCAAGATACCACGCAGACCCATAGATCTATGGTTCTCATTACTTCACACCTTCGGCTTCAGAGCTTACATAATCCTCTCGATGCAAATCCCTCAAAGATATAAGTCTTTGGACTACGAGATCTTGCACCACGGGTCCTTTTCGACCAATGGTTGAGATCCACTTTGGCACTCGCGACTTCGACGAGTTCATACTTCATAAAAACTTGATAATTTTCCTTCGGAGTACAGAATATCTGGACTATGGGATCGCTTTCCACGTACCCCCTCATCCAACGATCCTAGTTAAATAGTCAACACTTGATGGGGAATGAGTAGGGACCATGTGTCACTCCACAATGCATTCCTGGTTAGTTTGGTAGTTGAGGGTGGGTCCCTTAGATCGACAGTTGAGAAGGATCCTGAAGGATCTGAGGATTGATGGTCCATGTTACTTTGGCAGTTCGACATTTGGTATTTTTTTGAGTGTGTCTCCCGGCTCTCCCTCTGGACCACGCCGGATCTATGACACATGTCCCTCCAGTTTCAATGGTCAATATTAACTACGTGACTCCAACCTTCAGGAGTTTCGACACTAGACCATTCTAAATCTTTCGAAGTAAGACTTCGTAAAAGAACTTAACGCCTTGCTTCCTATGTTCGATCTAACGAATGTGGAATCACAAGTCCTGGAGTCTTGAAGTCAAATGAGCTAGCTCTTTTCAGAATAGCGCAGGGTTCCTGGGCCCTGGTCATATGGGTCCTTTGGGGAAACTTAGGTACTAAGAGAAAATCCATGTTTACAACAAAGGGGTTAAGAACACGGGCATGAGCCCTCGATCAGATGGATGATTAGCCTAAAGGGAAGCACACATTCCCGCTAAGGTAAACTTCAAAGGATTTGCAAGACTTAGACATTTCAGTCGATCGTCCCTCGACTCTCCTGTAGACTCACATCCCATGACTCTCTAACAGTTAAACTGAGATAAGTCGAAGATCAAATAGATATAACAGTTTACAAAAATCAAAGAGAATTTCTAATAATTGATCAATTACCGAGAGACTGAATCATAAACATAGGCATTTCATCATCACATCCAATATAATACATAGAGTATGAAAATACTTATCAGTACTGGAAAATATGAAGCAAATGATGAAAGGGGTGCTCGTTTCCTCCCAACCATAGGCACAGTCACTCCTACTGGATTTACCACTGCCCACCCCCGAGCTAGACCATGATTCTCTGAGATAGATTCTTTCTCTTTGCTCCACAAAGAGAAAGAACAAAGGTTACTCTCCTTCTCCCACAGGAACTTGGAAATTGGATTTCTCTACTCCAAGCAAGGAGGTTTGCACAAGTACTTCCTCAGTCACTCATCAACCTCATTTATTATCTTGTAGGGAAACTCTTCCCATGGCTTCTTACAACCAAATCGAGCTTACTACTCATATTTTTCCTCTCAACTTCAGAATCGAAGTATGTTCACTTCTCTTCTCGAGAGAGTGTTTTATCTACTCTTATATCTTGCAGATCTGTCTCTGTCCCCGGATTACCTCATTTCTTGCCTTCCTCAACAAGGTTGTGTGGGTCCAAATCCCAATTTGTGGTCAAGCCTAGAAGCCTTACATATGGGTACCCTGCCCCATCTCCTCATTAACTCTTGAGGATTGCCTTCCAACTACCAAACTGACTGGTAATTCATTTATGGATCAAAGGACTATTGAGAAATTATACCTAGTAGGTACTGGTCAGGTGAGGGTCATCTCAACCATACTTGGTTTCCCTTCAACATCTCTCTCATTGCATCCATGGTTTATCTTGGAAAACTTCCCCCCTTTCAACATTTATGCAATGCATATTCAAATTCAAATTCTATTAACAACAGAAAAATTCATACATTGACCCTTTTATACAAAGGTTCATAAAATCAAACATTCACACATATTTAGTCTTCCATAGTCTCTTTGCCAGTTATAGTTATATTTACAAATTGGGGGAAACAAGGGTATTGTAATCCCCTGCCCCTTAAAGTAACATTGTCCTCGATGTTCTACCTGTTGATGTGCTCTATATGTACATAAGCAAACAAAAATGGATATGTCTTTCTCATGGCATCCTCCATTTCCCATGTAGCCTGATCTAGGCAAAAGTGTTTCCACTGCACCTTGACCTATGCAATGGTTATGTTCCTGAGTGGGGTTTCCTTCCTGTCTATTATGCATTGACATTCCAAAAGGAACTCTCCCTCAGGTTCCACCTGAATCACAGACCAGTCAATAATATGATTAGAATAATTTACATACTTCTTTAATAAAGAAACATGGAAAAAATTATGTACTTTCAATGTGGGAGGAAGTGCTAGCCAATGGGCTATTGGTCTCACTCTATCCAAAACTTCAAAGGGTCCACAATACCGAGGTGCCATCTTGGCACAAGATCCCATTCTCAAGGAGCTTCTCCTGGGTCTAACCCAGAGATACACATGATCCACTATTTTGAACTCTCTAGGAGTCCTTTTCAGGTTTGCATAGCTCTTTTGTCTATCCTGGGATATCTTCAAGTTTTGCATGATCTGAATCACTTGTTGTTCCATTTCCTTTAGCATATCCAACTCGATTGTAAATATTTCTACTAGGTTGCTCCAGCTGATTGGAATGTTTCATTTCCTTCCATAGAGGGCTTCAAAAGGACTCATTTTTAATGAATCTTGATAGCCAATTGTTGTAAGAAAATTATACCAGTGGTAGGTAGTCATCCCTTTTCTTGGGTTGATGCATTACATACATCCTTAGCATGTCTTCTAACACTAGGTTTACCATCTCTATATTCCCATCAGTTTGAGGGTGATAGGATGTACTAAAGAGTAATTTTGTTTCAAAACCAACAAATAGATATTTCCAAAAGTTTGAAGTAAACTTTGTATCTCTGTCAGATATAATATCCTTAGGCATGCCATGCAGTCTGAATATCTCTTTCATCAAGATGTTGGAAATATCTATTTCCTTGCAAGTTGACTTGACAGGTATAAAGTGAACAACCTTGCTCATTTTTTCCACAACTACCATGATGGCATCATTTTGTTTAGTTGATCTTGGTATTCCTATGATGAAATCCCTGGAGATGGTTTCCCATTTCCATTCGGGAATTGGTACGGGATTCAATAGCCCTATTGGGTGTCGTTTCTCTACCTTGACTTGCTGACATTCTAAACACTTAGCCAAGTAATTAGCTATGTCAATTTTTAGTCCAGACCAATAGAATATATTTCTAGTGGTCGTGATCATTTTCTGATAACCAGGATGACCAGTATATGGCCTTTTGTGTAGCTCATCCATTATGAACCTCTTCAAGTATTAACAATTTGGAATGTATAATCTACCCATGTAAGTCAACAACTCATTATTAAGCATCCGATAACATTCATACTTCAACCTTGTGGGCTCTTGCTTCAGGTATGATGTCACGGGCTTGAAAAATGCATTTGTTTCTTGTGCATCTTTGACCCTCTCTTTCATGTCTGATTCACTGGTGCTTACAACTGCCAAGTGAACTACTTTCATACTTCTACTAAGGGCATCAACCACCCTATTCTCCTTTCCTTTGATATGTTTGATTTCAAAATCAAACTCACTAAGGCTAGCCATCCACCTAGCTTGTCGCACATTGAGTTTTGGTTGCTCAAACAAATACCTCAACCCACTATGGTCCGTCATAAATACAAATCTTCTACCCAAGAGGTAATTCCTCCACATTTTTAAATCATGCACTATGGTATCCAGTTCCATATCATGGGTCACATAATTGACTTCATGCTCATTCAATTTTCCGTATTCATAGCAAATCACATGTCCTTCTTGCATAAGGACTCCTCCGAGCCCTTCCTTGTAAGAATTTGTACACACGAGGAAATATTTGTTTGGGTCTGTAATATTCGGCACCGACGGATTGGTTAGAAGGTATTTCATCTCTTGAAATCTTTCTTCACATTACGAGGTCAAATGAATTTAACCCCCTTCTTCTTAAGGGAGGTGATTGGGAAACCAATCTTGGAGAATCATTTTAAGAATCTCTTATAGTATCCTACCATACCCATAAAGGATCGGATATCAGATACATCCTTCGGAGTAGGCCAATCCATGATGGATTTAATATTTTTAGGGTCAACTCCACTCCTTCCTCAGAAATAACATGGCCTAGGTAGTAGACTGTTTCTGGAAAAAGTCACACTTACTGAGCTTAGCATAGAGTTGATGTTCTGTTAGCACTTGGAGTACTAGCTTGAGATGTACTTCATGATATTCCTTATTCTTGGAATAGATTAGAATACCATCAATGAACCAGCACAAACCTATCCAATAACTTCCTGAATATGTTATTCATTACACACATAAAAGTGGTTGGTACATTGGTAAGCCCAAATGGCACCACCACAAATTCATAGTGACCATATATTGTCCTAAAGGTTGTCTTGTGGATGTCTTCATCTTTGATTCAGACTTGATGGTATCCATACGTCAAGTCAATCTTGGAGAATATTGTATCACCCCTTAATTGGTCAAATAAGTCATCGATCCTTGGCAAGGGATATGTTTTCTTGATGGTCATCTTAGTGAGTTGTCTATAATCTATGCACAGTCTGGGTGTGCCATATTTATTTTTCAGAATCAAGGTCGGTGCTCCCCATGGGGACACACTAGGCTGAATGTAGCCTTTGTCCCACATCTCCTTCAGTTGTAATTTGAGATCAACTAGCTCCGGTGTACTCATTCCATAGGGTGTTCTATACATTGCAAATTGTCTTAGTGCAAGTTCTATTGAAAAATCAATATCCCTTCTTAGAGGTAGACCTAGCACCTCTTCTAGGAATACATCTTTATATTCTCTCAATATGGGATGGTTCTCTAGGCTAGGTTTGTCATTCTCAACAGAGTTTAGTACTTGTATTTCATACAAGGGACAACCCTTTATGCAATACTTCTTTACTTGGAGGGATGATATTTGTCTCACTGAGACATGATTTTGAATCCCTTGTAGGGTTACCCTTCTTCCTTCTTCATTTTCACACTCCAAAGTTTTACCGTAACAATCCAAATTGAATCTTGAATTGTCTTTCTTCTTCTAGTATTCACGAGGTTTTGTCTTACTCTTGAATTTCACATAGAAATGCCTTGCTTTTCGAATAGTATCTTCTAAGGTATTTGTCTCATCAAGTTCAATTTTGTCCTGGTAGGACTGAGGTAAGCCACTAATAAATCATTGCATCTTTACCTTTTCATATTTTATGTAGCGCACATACCTCATCAACTCGAGAAATTTGTTGATATACTCATTTATGGTGAGTTGTCCCATCTTGAGTTCATAGAACTCCTTGGTCTTCCCGTCAAAGTACTTTTTTGACAGGTACTTCTTCTTGAAGTATTTCTCAAATGTTTTCCATGACAGGTCCTTCTCATGGACTCCTTTCACATTCTTATGGTCTTCCCACCAAATGGAAGCTTTCAGTCCACACACATTTGAATGCACGATGTCCAAAACTCCTTTCGCTCTGCTATCACAATTGGAAAATGAGTTCTTCATGTTCTTTCCTTGTGCACATCCTTTGCACAATCCATCTGGTTCTTCTTGGATTTCTACAAGACCTGTCACCATTTTACTCACAACCGGAAGATATTTCTAGTGTAGGTGATCAAATCTCCTATGCCATAGTTCACTAGGATTTACAATAACATGAACCATTGTGGAGTTTGAATGTCATTTTAATTTGTAGAGACCTCCTCCTTCAACTCCAATCACTATTGCATCATCAAGGGTCTTCCCTCTAGGCCACATAAGAACTTTACCATCAATACATGCTACTCTAAATCCTTTCTTGTCCAATACTGAAATTGAGAGAAGATTCTTCTTTAACCCTGGAACATAGATAACTTCCTTCATCTTCATTGGCTTTCCTGAGTTTAACTTGTAGGAATATTCTCCAACACCTTTGATTGGATATTGATAGTCCTCACCCAGTTTCACCTTGTGAGGTGAATATTTATGAATAAGATTAGATGAGGGGTCTTCATAACCTATCATGTGCCTAGAAGCACCACTATATATCAACCAACTATCGCTTCCATGAGTAATAACACCTGTGAGGAATGAGATAAGAATATAATGTTCATCACTTGATTAATATTACTTTTCAGACTTCTTGGGAGGCTCATCATATTCAGTTGTGTCAGCTTGATGTCTCTTACTTCCTTTATTATTCTTAATTTCCATAATGAGGGGGAAATCCCTAACAAAGTGTCCCAATTCCTGACAACAGTAACATATGATATTTTAGTTGTATCTTTGACCCATATTCAACTTCTTAGGTAAAGAATGCTCCTTCTTGTTCTTTCCTTTCCTGGTGTGGGCGACTAGGGCTAGATCTTCATTTGCTATATTTTCTTCTCTTGCAGTTGTCCTAGATTTTTCCTGGTTACAATCTTCCCAAATCCTACTGAACTTGGGAGGCTTCTTCCTTGGATGAATCCATACCATGACATTGGGAGGCCATTCAAGGTAGTCATCACCATATCTTCTACTTCTACCGTGTCACCAATGGATTCTATTATTTCCTTGATTTGAGTCACTCTTGAGAAGTAGGAGTGAATGGTTTATGAGTTCTTCATTTTCACATTCTTCAACTGAGATCTCCGAGTAATTTTTTTTTTTATGTTGCTATCTTAAAACATACGAGTTAAGGTGTCCATCATTTGCTTTGGAGAAGATAATGATGATACATGATGTATAATGTGGTCCTCAATGGAGTCTGCAATAATCCTTTTTTCTCTCACCATTCCTTCTTATATTTTTCCTTATCTTCATCTCCTTGAGGTTCTTGAAATTATTCTATAATGAACTTATCCAGTTCATGTTCTTCAAGAAGGAGGGTTAATCTGTACCTCCAGGCCCTAAAGTTATCAACTCCATCTAGCTTTTCTTCAATTTTTGTTCTGGTAGTCATCCTTCCTAGGAACACACAAAATATGACCAAAATTGAAAGACTGAACTTAACAGTAGGTGTGCTCTGCTAAGGAAAGTTTCTTGGTGGTATTTCTTTGTAAAAATTCCCCCAGAAACTGGAAAAACGTCAGCCTTAGGGTTTGGGTGAAACCCTAACTACAACAGTTGCAAACTAGAAAACTAGTCCACTGGAAAAGTGCACTAGGATAGGGAGAACCTCCTAATGGTATTGGTTTGTCTGAAAATTGTCTCTAGACTGAAAACAGATCGCTTTTAGGTTTCTAGATCTGCAATTGGTTTCTATTCAGGCCTGCTCCGATACCATGTTGGAATTTTAAATTTTCTAGTTACAAAATTACAATTACTTAATCCAATAGCAACTGTAGTAGGATCACTGAAAGATAGATAATCACATATACAATAGAACAAAAATATTATTCTGGGAAACCCTCATGGGGGAGAAAATATAGCAACGAAAATCCTCAATATAGATTTGTTCAACTAGTACAATGATGTGGTATAGCTCTCCAAGAAATACCAAGACCAAAACACCAAAAGAACCAATCCCCAAGACTTGTGCGCTAGACCTTTTTATGCTCTCCAAGATGCATAAGAGAAGTGTGTGAGTTGGTGTCCAAATGAGAGGAACCAATCATCTATTTATACACAACAGTGTCTTGTAACACAACCAACCCCTAAATACCCTTTCTAAGGGTGGGAATCAAATTTTCGCTTTCCCTGATTCATTTCCAGTCCCTTACTTAAGAAAAACCATCTTAAAGGGCTTCCCCGAAACTTACATCTCTTAGTGTGTGCTTGAACTAGATAGTCAGGTCTTCCTTGTGACCTCACGATGAAAACCAGGAGCTAAGAGCCTATGTTAGCAAAGGTTTCGGCACTTCGGAAGTTCCCACACTTCGAGAGTTCTAAAAGTGTTGTCAAATTCTTTGATCACCGAACAACGAAGGGGATCAACGGTTCACATCCTTCACCTTTATCTACGGTTAAAAAGGGGGCTTCGTTACTCGGCGTTGAACATACATTTTTCCAAATTCCCGAAGTCCTGTAATCTCGCCACATGCCCTTAGCCCTTCAGTGTTCGACATTCAGCGATTGGCCATCATCATTAGACTTTCAGCCTTCGGCGATCGACTATTATCGTTGAATATTTCTTGTTACCATAGTATGCCCAAACTCCCAAACTCTTGGTCTCTCACCACATAGCTTGGCTCTTCGGCATTCGGCATTCAACATTCAGTTTTGGTCATTCCTAAATTATAACATGCCCCAAAATCCCCAAACTCCCAAAGCTACACATACTTTCGGAGTCTCGTATACCAGCCACGTTGGCCAGGCAGGCATGAACCAAGAACCAACAAGCGACAAGGGTCAAGGGGTGACACATGTACTCAATAGGCAGTGACATGTGTCATTCTCTAACATGCACAATGGGTATGTGAATTATCTAAAACTGTGTGACACGTGGCACATGCAAAATGGTTCCACGTCACTCAGGATGATGTCAGCAAGCCACATCATCCTAGACTAATAATTGCTCAGTCTTTTAATATAACGGTCCACAAGATACCACACAAAACCATAGATCTATGGTTCTCATTACTTCGTGCCTTCAGCTTCAGAGCTTACCGAATCCTCTTGATGCAAATCCCTCAAAGATCTAAGTCTCTGGACTATGATATCTTGCACCACGTGTCCTTTTCGACCAATGGTCGAGATCCACTTTAGCACTCATGACTTTGACGAGTTCATACTTCGTAAAATCTTGGTAGGTTTCCTTCAGAGTACAGAATATCCAGACTACGGGATAACTTTCCACATACCCCCTCATCCAATGGTCCTAGTTAAATGGTCAACACTTGATGGGGAACGAGTAGGGGCCATGTGTCACTCCATGACGCGTTCCTAGTTAGTTGGGTAGTTGAGGGTGGGTCCCTTAGATCGACGGCTCAGAAAGATCTCGAAGGATCCGAGGATTGATGGTCCATGTTACTTTGGTAGTTCGACATTCAATATTTTTGTGAGTGTGTCTCCTGACTCTCCCTCTGGACCATGCCGGATCTATGACATGTGTCCCTCCAGTTTCAACAGTCCATATTAACTCCGTGACTCCAGCCTTCAGGATTTTTGGCACTAGACCATTCTAAATCTCCCGAAGCAAAGAATTTGTCGAAGAACTTAATGCCTCGCTTCCTATGTCTGATCTAACGATTGAGAGTGATCCATACTAGATCCCCAGATCGACGATCCTCGTCGATTTGCGACTTCGGCCTCTGGCTACTTTTGAGTATTGTGGAATCACAAGTCCCGGAGTCCTGAAGTCAAATGAGCTAGCTCTTTTCAAAATAGCGCAGGGTTCCTGGGCCCTGGTCATATGGGTCCTTTGGGGAAACTTAGGGACTAAGAAAATTCATTTTTGCAGCAAAGGGGTTAAGAACACGGGCATGAGCCCTCGATCAAATGGATGATTATCCTGAAGGGAAACACTCATTCCCGCTAAGGTAAACTTCAAAGGATTTGCAAGACTTAGACATTTCATTCGATCCTACCTCGACTCTCCTGCAGACTCACATCCCATGACTCTCTAACAGTTAAACTGAGATAAGTCAAAGATCACATAGATATAACGGTTTACAAAAATCAAATAGAATTTCTAATAATTGATAAATTACCGAGAGACTGAATCATAAACACAGACATTTCATCATCACATCCAATATAATACATAGAGTATGAAAATACTTATCAGAACTAGAAAATCTGAAGCAAATGTTGAAAGGGGTGCTCATTTCCTCCCAACCATAGGCACAGTCACTCCTACTGGATTTACCACTGGCCACCCTAGAGCTAGACCATGATGCTCTGAGATAGATTCTTTCTCTTTGCTCCACAAAGAGAAAGGACAAAGGTTACTCTCCTTCTCCCACAGGAACTTGGAAACTGGTTTTCTCTACTCCAAGCAAGGAGGTTTGCACAAGTACTTCCTCAGTCACTCATCAAACTCATTTATTAGCTTGTAGGGAAACTCTTCCCATGGCTTCTTACAACCAAATAGAGCTTACTGCTCATATTTTTCCTCTCAACTTCAGAATCGAAGTATGTTCACTTCTCTTCTCAGGAGAGTGTTTTCTCTACTCTTCTATCTCGCAGATCTGTCTATGTCCTCGGATTACCTCATTTCTTGCCTTCCTCAACAAGGTTGTGTGGGTCCAAATCCCAATTCATTGTTAGGCGTAGAAGCCTTACAGATGGGTACCTTGCCCCATCTCCTCATTAACTCTTGAGGATTGCCTTCCAGCTACCAACCTGACTAGTAATTCATTTCTGGATCAAAGGACTATTGAGCAATTATACCCAGTAGGTACTAGTCAGGTGAGGGTCATCTCAACCATACTTGGTTTCCCTTCACCATCTCTCTCACTGCATTCATGGTTTATCTTGGAAAACTTTCCCCCTTTCAACATTTATGCAACACATATTCAAATTCAAATTCTATTAACAACAGAAAAATTCATACATTGACCCTTTTATAGAAAGGTTCATAAAATCAAACATTCACACATATTTAGTCTTCCATAGTCTCTTTGCCAATTATAGTTATATTTACAAATTGGGGGAAACAAGGGTATTACAATCCCCTCCCCCTTAAAGTAACATTATCCTCAATGTGCTACCTATTGATGTGCTCTGTATGTACAGAAGAAAACAAGAGTGGATATGCCTATCTCATGGCATCCTCCATTTCCCATGTAGCCTGATCCGGGCCAAAGTGTTTCCACTGCACCTTGACCTATGCAATGGTTATGTTCCTGAGTGGGGTTTCCTTCCTATCTATTATTGATTGATGTTCTCATAGGAACTCTCCCTTAGGTTCCACCTGAATCACAAACCAGTCAATAATATGATTAGAATCATGTACATACTTCTTTAATAAAGAAACATGGAAAAAATTATGTACTTTCAATGTGGGAGGAAGTGCTATTCGATGGGCTACTGGTATCACTCTATCCAAAACTTCAAAGGGTCCACAATACCGAGGTGTCATCTTGGCACAAGATCCCATTCTCAAGGAGCTTCTCCTGGGTCTAACCTGGAGATACACATGATCCCTTGTTTTGAACTCTCTAGGAGTCCTTTTCAGGTTTGCATAGCCCTTTTGTGTATCCTGGGATATCTTCAAGATTTGCTTGATCTGAATCACTTGTTGTTCCATTTCCTTTAGCATATCCAAATCGATTGTAAATATGTCTATTGGGTTATTCCATCTGATTGGAATGTTTCATTTCCTCCCATAGAGGGCTTCAAAAGGACTAATTTTTAATGAATCTTGATAGCCAATTGGTGTAAGAAAATTATACCAGTGGTAGGTAGTCCTCCCATTTCTTGGGTTGATGCATTACATACATCCTTAGCATGTATTCTAACACTTGGTTTACCATCTCTATCTTCCCATCAGTTTGAGGGTGATAGGATGTACTAAAGAGTAATTTTGTTTCAAAACCAACAAATAGATTTTTCCAAATGTTTGAAGTAAAATTTGTATCTCTGTCGGATATAATCTTCTTAGGCATGCCATGCAGAATGAATATCTCTTTCATCAAGATGTTGGAAATATCTATTTCCTTGCAATTTGACTTGATAGGTATGAAGTGAGAAGCCTTGCTCAGTTTTTCCACGACTACCATGATGGCATCGTTCTGTTTGGTTGATCTTGGTATTCCTGTGATGAAATCCATGGAGATGGTTTCCCATTTCCATTCGGGAATTGGTAGGGGATTCAACAACCCTACTGGGTGTCATTTTTCTACCTTGACCTGATGAGATTCTAAACACTTAGCCAAGTAATTAGCTATGTCAATTTTTAGTCCAGACCAATAGAATATATTTCTAGTGGCCGTGATCATTTTCTGATAACCAAGATGACCAGTTTATGGTCTTTTGTGTAGTTCATCCATTATGAACCTCTTCAAGTATTAACAATTTGGAATGTATAATATATACCCATGTAAGTCAACAACTCATCATTAAGCATCTGATAACCTTCAAACTTCAACCCTGTGGGATCTTGCTTCAGGTATGATGTCACGGGCTTGAAAAATGCATTTGTTTCTTGTGGATCTTTGACCCTCTCTTTCATGTATGATTCACTGGCGCTTACAACTGCCAAGTGAACTACTTTCATACTTATACTAAGGGCATCAACCACCCTATTCTCATTTCCTTTGATATGTTTGATTTCAGAATCAAACTCACTAAGGATAGCCATCCACCTAGCTTGTCTCACATTGAGTTTTGGTTGCTCAAACAAATACCTCAACCCACTATGGTCCGTCATAAGTACAAAGAGGTAATTCCTCCACATTTTTAAAGCATGCACTATGGTATCCAGTTCCATATCATGGGTCACATAATTGACTTCATGCTCATCCAATTTTCTAGATTCATAGCAAATCACATGTCCTTCTTGCATAAGGACTCCTCCGAGCCCTTCCTTGCAAGAATCTGTACACACGAGGAAATATTTGTTTGGGTCTGCAATATTCGGCATAGGCACATTGGTTAGAAGGTATTTCATCTCTTGAAATCTTTCTTCACATTATGAGGTCCAAATGAATTTAACCCCCTTCTTCTGAAGGGAGGTGATTGGGCAACCAATCTTGGAGAATCATTTTATGAATCTCTTATAGTATCTTGCCATACCCATAAAGGATTGGATATTAGCTACATCCTTCGGGGTAGGCCAATCCATGATTGCTTTAATATTGTTAGGGTCAACTACCACTCCTTCCTCAGAAATAACATGTCCTAGGTAGTGGAATTGTTTCTGGAAAAAGTCACACTTACTGAGCTTAGCATAGAGTTGATGTTCTCTTAGCACTTGGAGTACTAGCTTGAGATGTTCTTCATGATATTTCTTATTCTTGGAATAGATTAGAATATCATCAATGAAAACCAACACAAACCTATCCAATAACTTCCTGAATACATTATTCATTAAGCACATAAAAGTGGTTGGTACATTGGTAAGCCCAAATGGCACCACCACAAATTCATAGTGATCATATCTTGTCCTAAAGGTTATTCTGTGGATGTCTTCATCTTTGATTCGGACCTGATGGTATCCATACGTCAAGTCAATCTTGGAGAATATTGTAGCACCCCTTAATTGGTCAAACAAGTCATGGATCCTTAGCAAGGGATATGTTTTCTTGATGGCCATCTTATTGAGTTGTCTATAATTTATGCACAATCTGAGTGTGCCATCTTTACTTTTCAGAAAAAAAGGTCGGTGCTCCCCATGGGGACACACTAGGCTAAATGTAACCTTTGTCCCACATATCCTTTAGCTGTAATTTGAGATCAACTAGCTCCGGTGTACTCATTCTATAGGGTATTCTATACATTGCAACTGCTCTTAGTACAAGTTCTATTGAAAAATCAATATCCCTTCTTGGAGGTAGACCTAGCACCTCTTCTAGGAATACATCTTTATATTCTCTCAATATGGGATGGTTCTCCAGGCTGGGTTTGTCATTCTCAACAGAGTTTAGTACTTGTATTGCATACAAGGGACAACCCTTTATGCAATACTTCTTTACTTGGAGGGATGATATTTGTCTCACTGAGACATGATTTTGAATCCCTTGTAGGGTTACCCTTCTTCCTTCTTCATTTTCACACTCCAAAGTTTTACTGTAACAATCCAAATTGAATATTGAATTGTATTTCTTCTTCTAGTATTCACGGGATTCTATCTTACTCTTGAATTTCACATAGAAATACCTTGCTTTTCGAATAGTATCTTCTAAGGTATTTGTCTCATCAAGTTCAATTTTGTCCTGGTAGGACTGAGGTAAGCCACTAATAAATCATTGCATCTTTACCTTTTCATATTTTATGTAGCACACATACCTCATCAACTCGAGAAATTTGTTGATATACTCATCTATGGTGAGTTGTCCCATCTTGATTTCATAGAACTCCTTGGTCTTCCCATCAAAGTACTTTTTTGATAGGTACTTCTTCTTGAAGTATTTCTTAATTTTTTTCCATGACAAGTCTTTCTCATGGACTCCTTTCACATTATTAAGGTCTTCCCACCAAATGGAATCTTTCCCATTCAGATTGAAAATGGCTATCTGAGCCTTTAATTTTCAGAGTAGTCATGGTCTCTAAAGTACTTCTTCAAGTTGACTATCCAAAATTCCACTTCTTCCCCCTTCTTAATCTCTCCATCAAAGATGGGTGGTTTAGCTTTCTTGAATTCGTTAGGGTCACGACTCTTGGAATGTTTCCTCTTCTTCCCTTTTGTTTGAGAATGGGAACTATTTTTACAACTAGAAGATTCCTTGGAGTTGTCAGTGTCCTCAATGGAGGAATCTTCCATTGGATGTCTCTTGTCTCCATGTTGGGCCTTCTTTGAGGTGCTCCTTCTGGTGTGGCCACTTTTAGGACCATACTTCTATATCTCATGTGCACTTGGAGTTTTCTTAGTATGATTCTGTCTACATGACTGGAAGCTGGACCATGTTGCAGTTGCCTTTGTATATCTGATAGACTTTGTAGTAGGACTGAATTAATTTATGTCTTCTTTTCCTGATCTTTGATCATCCTTTCATTGGCAGCCTTATAACTCTGTAGTTATGCCATGAGGATTCTTACAGTGTCAGCCAAATTTGGATGTTTTTCTACCAACCTCCTTTCATCAGATTCTTACTCTCTATTGTGGGAGCTCTCCCCCAACTCTTGATGCGTCACCATCCTTTACGTTGTAGTTCTCATGTTGTTCATTGACTGCTTGAGTGTAGATAAAAAAAAATTATGTTAGTTACTACTCTACTAATTCATGAACAACACATATAATTTCAAGGTGAAGTCAATTGTTTATTTGGAAACATTAGCCACCTACAGTGCAGACTTCCAAAACATATATCAATCAACATAAGGGGTAAGGTAGGGTGTTACCCCATAAATTCTCTAATAATATTTTTATGTGACTCATGCATGAGCCCAAGCAGGCCAAGTGTTGTTTCCATGCTCTGATACCAATTTGTAACACACCCAACCCCTAAATAGACTTTCTAGGGGTGGGGAATCAAATTTTATCTTTCCCTGATTCATTTTTGGTCCCTTACTTAAGAAAAACTCTCTTAAAGGGATTCCCTAAAACTTACATCTTTTACTGTGCACTTGAACCAGCTAGTAGGGCCTTCCTTGTGACCTCAAGATGAAAACAAGGAGCTAAGACAATGTGTTAGCAAAGGTTTCGACACTTCATAATTTCCTGGACTTTGGGAGTTCCAAAAGTGTTTTCAAATTCTCATATCATCAAAAAATGGAGGGGATCAACGGTTCACATCCTCTACCAATATCTATGGTTAAAAAGGGGTCTTTGGTACTCGGCGTTGAACATACATTTTTCCCAATTTCTGAAGTCTTGTAATATCACCACGTTCCCCTAGCCCTTCGGTGATCGAATATCGTCATTAGACTTTCGGCCTTTAGCGATAAACGATTCTCATTGAATCTTTATTTTTACCATACTATGACCAAACTCCCGAACTCCTGATATCTTTCCACGTGGCCTTATCCCTTCCGCGTTCAGCATTCAACATTTGGTGTTGGTCATTCCTAAATTATAACATGCCCCAAAATCCCTGAACTCTCAAAGTTACCCATAATCTTGGAGTCTCATATATGTCACCATCCACGTTGGCCATGCGTGCATGAACCAGGAATCGACATGCGACAGGGGTCAAGGGGTGGCAAGTGTCCTTTATAGGGGATGACATGTGTCATTCTCTAATAGGTACAATGGGTATGTGAATTGTCCAAAACTGGGTGACACATAGCACACGTAGAACGGGTCCATGTCACTTGGGATGGTGTCAGTGAGCCACGTCATCCTAGACTGAGAACTTCTCAGTCCTTTAATCTAACGGTACACAAGATCCCACGCAGACCCATAGATCTATAGTTCTCATTACTTTGCGACTTCGACTTCGTAGCTTACCGAATCCTCTCGATGAAAATCCCAGAAGAGATAAGTCTTTGGAATACATGATATTGTGCAACATGTCTTTTTTGACCAACGATCAACATTGACGTTGATGAGTACATACTTTGTAAACTATTGGTCGGTTTCCACCGGAGTATAGAATCTCCGGACTATAGGATTTCTTGCCACATACCCCCTCATCCAACGGTCAACACTTGACGAGGAACAAGTAGGGGCCATGTGTCACTCCATGACACGTTCCCGGTTAGTTGAGTAGTCGAGGGTGGGTACCTTAGATTGACAGTTCTGAAGGATCCAAGGATCAACGGTCCACATTACTTCAACAGTTCGACATTCGGGAGTTCAGTGAGTGTGTCTCTCGGCTTTCCCTCTGGACCACACCAGATATATGGACATGTTTCCCTCTAGTTTCAACGGTCCATGTTAACTCCATGACTATAGCCTTCAAGAGTTTCGACACTATACCATTTGAAATATCTTGAAGTAAGACTTCATCAAAGCGCTTAACGCCTCCCTTTCTATGTCTAATCTAACGGCTGAGAGCAATCCATATTGGATCCTCAGATCGACAGCCCTCATTGATTTTGACTTCGGCCTTTGGCTACTTTCAAGGATTGTGGAATCACAAGTCTTGAAGTCCTGAAGCTAAATGAGCTAGCTCCTTTTGAACTAGCGCAAGGTTCCTAGGCCCTGGTCATATGGGTCTTTTGGGGAAATTTAGGGGCTAAGCACAAATCCTTTTTTGCAACAAAGGGGTTAAGAACATGGGCATGAGCCCTCGGTCAAATGGATGATTATCCTAAAGGTAAATGCCCATTCCTGCTAAGGTAAACTTCAAAGGATTTGCAGGACTTAGGCATTTCAGTCGATCCTACCCCAACTCTCCTGCGGAATCACATCCCATGACTCTCTAATAGTTAAATTGAGATAAGTCGAAGATCACATAGATATAAGAGTTTATAGAAATCAAAGAGAATTTATAATAAATGTTCAATTACTAAGAGACTAAATCATAAACACAGACATTTCATCATCACATCCAATATAATACAAAGAGTATGAAAATACTTATTAGATCTGGGAAATATGAAGCAATTGCTAAAAGGGGTGTTTGTTTCCTCCCAACCATAGATACAGTCACTTCTACTAGATTTACCATTGGCCACCCATGATCATGACCATGATGCTCTAGACCATGATGCTCTGAGAGAGATTCTTTCTCTTTGCTCCACAATAGTCATGGACGAAGGTTACTCTCCTTCTCCCACAAGAACTTGGCAATTGGTTTTTTCTACTTCAAAAAAGGAGGTTTGCATGAGTACTTCCTCAGTCAGTCATCAACCTCATTTATTAGCTTGTAGCGAAACCCTTCTCATGGCTTCTTAAATCCAGATTGAGCTTACTTCTCAGCTTTTTCCTCTCAACTTCATAATTGAAGTCTGTTCACTTTTCTTCTCAGGAGATTTTTTTCTCTACTCTGTTATCTCATAGATTTGTCTCTGTCCCCGAATTACTTCATTTCTTTCCTTCCTCGGCAAGGTTGTGTGGGTCCAAATCCCAATTTGTGGTCAGGCATGTAAGCCTTGCAGATGGTACCCTGCCGCCTCTCCTCATTAACTCTTGAGGATGTCCTTCTAGCTATCTGCCTGAGTGGTAATTCATTTATGGGTCAGAGGACTATTGAGAAATTACACCTAGTAGGTATTGATCAGGTGAGTGTCATCTCAACCATACTTGGTTTCCCTTCACCATCTTTCTCATAGCATCCATGGTCTATCTTGGAAAACTTTCCCCCTTTCATCATTTATGCAACACATATTCAAATTCAAATTTTATTAATAACATAAAAAATCATACATTGACCCTTTTATACAAAGGTTCATCAAATCAAACATTCACACATATTTAGTCTGTCGTAGTATCTTGGCCAGTTATAGTTATATTTACAAACTGGGGGAAACAGGGGTATTAGATGTCTCTTGAAGAGACGTGACTCTTGAACTAACTAACCCATAAAACATGTCTGACTAGACACAATGGGGATTTTTTTTCAATTATAAGTAAAATACCAACAATATAATATTTTTTGTTGAGCCGACTTGTATAATATAATTATAATAACCTTTTAAAGGTTTGACCAAAACAACTATAGAAGAATATCTTTCATAGTTACACCAAATATATTAACACCTTGAAGATGTGGAGACACTATCTCATGGGTAAAATATTTGAGCTGAGAACAGACCATTGTGGTCTCAATATTTGTTTGGAAAACCGAGTTTAAATGTTAGAAAAAGCAGGTGGTTAGAATTCCTCAGTGAGTAAGACTTTGATATAAAGCATATTAAGGGTAAAGAGAATAAGGTGGCTTATGCACTCAACAGGAGAGTGCATAAGATGTATGTTATATCCATTAGCATGTACCAAACAGATTTGAGAGACAGAATCATAGAAGCTACAAAGTCAGATCAACACTATGAGGAATTAAGAGAAAAATTACAACAATGTATTTTGCAGTAGAAACTTGAAGAGTATGAGCTTAAAGAGCATGGGGTTCTCTTTTTTAGGCGCATATTTTATGTGCCTGACTCACCAAAGTTGAAAAATATAATATTGAAGGAATTGCATCATGTGCCTTATGTCGGGCACCCTGGTTATCAAAAGGCAATAGCAGGTGTTAAGAAGCAATATTATTGGTCAGACATGAAAAAATAGGTTGTTTATTTTATTGTTATATGCCTTGAATGTCAAAAGGTTAAGGTTGAGCACATACATCCAAGTGGTTTACTATAGCCATTACTCATTCCTGAGTGGAAGTGGGAAGTTATAACAATGCATTTTATAACTAAGTTTCCTAGATCAACTAAGCAACATGATTCCATCATGGTGGTAGTGGATAAGTTCACTAAAGATGCATGCTTTGTTCCAATGAAGTCAACTTACAAGGTAGCTAATATTGTTGATATATACATGAGAGAAATTGCTAAATTGCATGGTGTACCTAAGGCAATTATGTCTGACAGATATCCCAAGTTCGCTTCAAATGTTTGCAAGGGATTATTCAAGGGAATTGGGATAAGTCTAAACTTTAGCATAACATATCAACCAGAATCAGGTGGAAAAACAGAGAGGGTAAATCGGGTAATAGAAGATATGCTAAGGATGTATGTGATGGATAAACCATCAAAATCAGAAGACTACTTGCATTTGGTATAGTTTTCTTACAACAATGGGTATCAAGAATCTTTAAAGATGATTCCATTTAAATCATTGTATGGTAGAAGGTGCAACACACCTATTAGTGTGGATAACCTAGCAAACTGTGCAGTGGTTTGGCCAGATTTGTTGCAGTAAATGGAAGAGAAAATGGTAAAAATAAAGAAAAATTTAAAAGTTGCCCAAGACAAACATAAAATATGTGCAGATAAAGGCCGAAATTTTAAACAATTTAAAGTGGGTGACCATGTGTTCCTAAAAGTAAAATAAATATGAAGTTCCTGAAGTTAGGGTTTTCTCTAAGATAGCAGCACAATATTGTGGGCCATTTGAAATCCTAGAGAGGATTGGTCTTGTCGCATATATGTTGGCTCTACCTACATCCTTGAGTATTCATAATGTATTCCAAGTTTCCTTACTTAAAAAGTATGTACCTAATGTTAATCATCTCATTGATTGGAAAGTGATTCAAGTGGAGCAAGAGGGATATTTCTAAATCATGCAGTAGGACTGGTAAAGGTCCAATGTGTTGGTTGTGGAGCTTGATTATCTTCCTGATTCAGAGGTCCTTGCTTTCAGTCGTGTTTATACCCCGTGAAGTATTTACACCCCAGAAGTATGTACACTCTTCCACGCGGGGGAGTGCAGA
>JASDQU010414296.1:4966-15337 GCA_032191745.1 Picea mariana
ATTAACTGAGAAAATTTACACCATTATGCTATGAAAGTGAACCAATATCATTCTACTTCATGTAGGAGTTATCAATATTGATGTTAATATATGTTGGATATGTAACCCATGCAATGTAATATTAATATTGATGTGAGAAATTAAGTGGCTACACCCCCACACACTTTGTGGAATGCAATATTAATATTGATGTTAGAAATTATGTGGCTTCACCCCCACACCATTCTGGTCTTATAAATAAGTTTTATAGGATGAACTACACTAATATTGATGAAGTTTTTTTATTTATTTACCTTTCCACATTGTGTGCAATTTGATTTCTTACATTTACGAGATAAACTAATCATGGTTTTATATCAGTTCATTAAAATTAATCATGTTATTACATATTAATAGGTATAAAGAATGAAATGACTCAGGCTATCTAATTCGTAATAAAGTATCATATTTAATAAAGTATCACAATTAATAAAGTATCATATTTATTTAGATTTTTTTTTCCACGGAGGAAGTAAAACTTCTATTCTCGAGGAAAAATCATCTCTTTTTTTTCGCATTAAAAAAATTAATATTTATTCATATATAACATGAAAATTACATATTTCAGGTGCACAAAACACTTCAAAAAAGGTGTTACCCCTAGTCATACTTGTTAACAAAGTTTTGCAAAAGTAAAAACTATAGCATAATAGAATTTTTTTCTTTAAGACCCATAAAAGCAATGAGAAGAAGAAACACCCATTTGAAGTATTGTTGTATGGGCTAGTCGAATTTGTCGACTAGACCCGACAGTCGACTAAGAGATAGTCGGTTGACTGTTGTAGTCGAAAATATAAGTCGGTCAAAGTATCTACTAACCAGCCGACGCAGGCAGTTGAGTAGTTACAATTGCCTGGTAACTAGACATATAGGAATATAAATAGACAAGCACATGGAGACTCTGATATCTCTATGTGAGAGATTGTATACATTGTACTGCATTACTGTATCCTTTAATAAATATAGATCTTTGGGCTCTCACTATTTGTGTATGTCATTGTCTATATATATGTGTGTGTGTGTGTATCTTCTATGTTGCTTATGTAAGGACTATTGGTAACTCTCCCTAGTTTCCCTTAGATTACAACATTTGTTCCATTGTCGGTGGTTATGGACCTGGGCATGAAGAAGTATACATAAATGTTAACCCTTCAAGACATACATGAATGGTGGGAGTGAAAGACTGAGAATTACATCAAGAGTTATGCCAGAAGAAACAATCTTTCACTCGCAAAAGAAAGAGAAAGATTCTTCTTAGAAACGCACAGAATGTTTTTAGAAGTCATCCCTGAAGTGTTATTTCAATACATCAACAAGTCGAGTAATGCGTAATTTGACAACCGACAAGAAAATAGGCCTAAACCTTATATAGACAGAGGATGAATGAATTTTCACGACTGGTTCGTGAGATTTTAAGAAGACAATATCTTAGAGCAAGCTGTCGAAGATCCAACATCTCTTGATAGAATAAAGGAAAAATTTTACATCGAATTACACGAAGGATTCTTGTGTATTGTTTCGAGACTGCTTCATATATTCCTCCTCGACAGGGGAGTCAGTGACATTGTTGAATACCGAACTCAACTAGGAACATCGTTACCAAATAGTAACTATCAAGAGAGGGACGAAGAGTGGGAAGGATTTCTTGACACAAAGTGAAAATACACAAGATAAGAGTAGGATTATTTTCTGAATAAATGAACATGGCCAATAATATCGACTTCGAGTAAGTTGGGGTGGCGATGGGGGGTTAGTTGAATTTATGCCACAAGGAAATCATACCAAAATTTATGATTATTGAAGCATAAATGTCATCGAGAGGAAAGCAAGCACACAAGAAATCCACTGACATCTAGAGATCAGAGCGAGATAAAAGGAAAAATAAAAGGGAAGAAATTTACAACATATGGAATAGTCAAAAGTCAAATATAAAAATGATCGAGAAAGGTAAGACTGACAGAGAGTGTGAGCATTCTGAGTTTGAAACAAATCGACTAGATCTGGCAATAACAACAACTACGGTGACCCCCGATAGAAGTAGTGATGTAGAGTTTATAGAGGCTAGATTGAATTCCTATTAACCAAAAGACGAACCTGAAAGCATGGATTATGAAGAGTCGGGACTAGCGATACACACTTCTCCTATGCCAGAAACCAACCCACGAATAAAATAATTTCTCCAACAAAGAATTCAGATCGATAGCCAATATGCAAGATTATGGTATAGAACCAACGAGCATGGAAATCTACGAGATGCGCTCATTGTTGAGCCAGAAAAAATGAATCTGACAACATGCTCATCCAAATTAAGGATCTCACTGACTCGACTCGCTTGCCAAATCTATTATCAAGAGAAGAAACTAGTTATAGTCGTGAACCGACAAGACTATTGGAGCAATGTTTAGTCGAGTATAAAAATCAAAGTTCTCAAACTGAAGAGATACTTTATGTACTCAACAAGAAGAACTTATTTCTTGAGTACCACCCATTAAAATATCAAACAACAAAAAAAATAACACAAGAAAACTCGACCGGGGATTCGACAACTTAGTCGAAAATTGTGGTAACTCAAACACCACAGAAAGTGAGTAACTATAAGAAGACAATAAAAATGGGATTCAACCACATCCCCCTATATGAGGGATATGAGGACCTAAAAATACACTGGTTCATGTGAAAAAAATTCTGAGATACCACAGACATCATAGATGAAGATAAACATATGGCACAATTTGGAGCTACACTATGACACCGTTCCCTGACATGGTTTATGAACTTAACAGAAAATAAAAACAGAAAAAATTCAGACATAAAAGATAGTTTTTCTAACGTTTTTCAAAGTCCAATATGTCACACACTTGGATGCACAAAATTTAAAATAAATAAAATAATGACTAGGCAAGTCGATATAGGAGTATGATAAAAGATTCAAAGATCTCTTGAGCCAAATTTTGACAACATTCGACCAAATCTTGCTAGTTTAGTGGTATGTAACTGGTTTACTGTAATAGATCTGCTCGCCATTATGATTGTATGAAATAACCACTTGTGAAGATGCATTGCAAAAATCATGGTGCATCGAGTCGGATGAGGATGACCCATCGACTGCTTCGTCGACTGAAAGACTTGAAGAAAAAATAGAGAACTTACAACAAACAATAAAGAATTTGTCCATAAGGAGAGATGAACTTTGGTGCACTTCATGTTGTGAAGAAGGACATATGGAGGAAACATGTAACCTTAGAAATCAACCACCAGCAACAACAAATGCACACAGAGTACAAGCACAAAAATATTGTAACATATGTGAGTGTTTGACTGATCATAATGTACAATGTATTCCACATAATTTGAAAAACACTAAGTGGTGCCATATCTGCGAAGATTCCATCAGAATGTCTTTTCAATGCACGAAATCAATCCAGTGTACGAACAATCTATTACAAAGAAGCCACCAACCAAGCTAACAACTATGCTCGAAGAGATGACTACTACGGTCGAGGTTTAGGTCAAGGAGGTCGCGGTTGATTTGGTGGTCGAGGTTGAGGATGACCATACTGCTACAATTGCTGAAAATATGATCACATCAGTCTAGATTGCCCAATGAAACATAGAATCGATTTGAAATTCTATCATATATGTGGTGTCGGTGACCACTCATTAGAAGAGTTCCCAATAGTACTCGACAAAATTATGACTATAAAAATTTTAAATCTTCTACACGCAGTATTAAAAGAAGAAGTGTTGAATTCAAATAATTTAAATATCATCACAGGATCTGGTGCATGACGAGATATTAACAGTACCACCTTACATGACCAACAGAGAAGGAAGGACAATTTCTTTCCAAATCCCGATAAAGAAGAAAAAATTATGAAAGAATCTATCATATTCTTTAAGCAAAACACTGGAATACATAATGAAGATATTCTACAAGAATTCCTACAACTATTATAGGAAAACCAGTTAGTTGGTTGATTGTTAGAACAACTAAATATATTAAAAGAATACAAAGAAGGACAAAGGCCATCAAAGGATGTTAGACAACTCTCATATAAGCATAAATATTATGATCCACGAGTTGATGTATAAATCAATAAGTATTGATCAAACAAGTAGTTGTCAATTTTGGATCTCAAGTTAATATCTTACCCTGAGAAACTTGAATAAGAATAGGTCGACTTTCTTTAGCACCAACTCTGAACTATATCAAACTTGTGGATCAAAGGTTGATAGAGCCCATTGGTATACTCAAAAACATTGACACTCAAATAATGGGTATTCTGACTCAATTCGAATTTGAATTCATCACCCTAGTCATGGATATGACAACATATGTAGCACTTGTCGATTGACCATGGGGTAAAAAAATGAAAGAAAATATCTCTCTAGAAAAAGATAGAATCAAATTATTATCACTGAAATTTTGTCCGCAAATGGTTACAAGAATACATCATCTCCAAACACTTATTAGTTCACCTGCAGCCACAAAAAAACATTTCCAAAAGGAACAAACTATACAACTGGTTATAAAATTGACATGTGCAGAAACACTACAGGAAGCGCGCGTACGTGCGCAGGAAAAAAAATCCAAAAGAGTACACATGCGCTCGATGCATGACTGTGTACTCTAAAAGCTGTGCACTCCTATGAACGGTGCATTTATGGTTCTTGTCGGCCCCTCACCCACTTTTGGTTCAGCTCCCAAGTCGATTTGACCCTCAAATCTGAGCTGAATCTGAGTGGGGTGTTGGTCAAAGACCTAAGGGTTCCCTAAAGGGCCCCTTGTTCGCACTAAAGACCAGTTGGATAATGCCTCAAATATTTCCTATGAAAAGAGGCCATGGGTGCACTATGAATTCAAGAATTTCATTGTATTTTTATGTTTCCTCTATTATCCTACAAGGAACCTCTTTCCTTCTTGGATCATACTAGCATCATCTCATTAAGCTATTCACCTCACCTCTTGAGGGAATAAGATTGGCTTTCTTCACCATTTTCTTTCTAGTTTTCCATTTGGAAGAAGATATCTCACAGAGGGGATCCAAGAGCCCTCCCTTGGAGGAAGAGGGGATCCACATGTCCTCCTTTCTCTTTGTTGCTTGCCCACTAATACAATCTATCCATTGGTGGCATGATTATTGGTCCTTTGATTGATTTTTGGTTCAAATTTCCTCATGCATTTTAGTTTCATTTCCTTAGTCTTTTCTTTAGTTGTTATTAGCTTAGTTGTTTGTTTATTTCATCTGATTGAGTCATTTTATTCATACACTAACCTTTGTCCTATCTAGTAGGCCCAACTAGACTTGCAGGTGCCCTTCATTTTCTCATTGGAGTGACGAAAAGGACACAACAGATTGGCGACCATACTCGGGATAAGGTATCAATTTACTCCCTATTTGGGTTGTTTGAGCACTTCTTTTAGACTTATTTTCCTTGCAGGGATCATAACTGGCCTAGTCCTACCTACAAAGAGATGAATTTGGAGTTGGAAGAGTAGAATTCCACCTAAATTTTCCCTCTCAGATGCGTATCATAATGTGCGCAGGTTTTCCAGCCCATAGGCATGCCTTCTGAGCATTGTGCGCCAACATCTTTATGTTTCTCAGTGCATTCTGTGCATAGTGCACCAATAGGTCCTTGTTTCTCTGCACATTGGTGCCACATGTGCCTCTATCTAAACTATGACTCACACATCTATCCAAAATTCCAACATTGTTAGAGTTTTTGTGATATTTTGAAGGCCCCTAGCCTTCAAAATCTTTCTTTTATGCAATTTGTAAATGCACCACACTTAGATTCCCTTACCACATGAAGTGTTAGTCAAAACATAGGCACTTAGGTGGTTAAAAAGAACCATATTTATCCTCTTTTTCTTTGAGTTTCCATGTGGATGGATTGTTTTGATTGTAAAAGTTAAGATAAGATCATTTACTATCATATATAAACATTTGCATTCGGACCATAAATCAAACTTCAATCATTGAGTATGCTCTTCTCTCACACCATAGAGTGATCTTGAGAATCATAGAAATGATTGAGGGGAGATTTCATCTCCCTTAAAAAAAAATCTTTAGGAGAGGACAAAGCCCCCCTAGGGCTCCTCTTAGTTTCTTTTCCAAATATCCTAAATTTGTAAGGGCCCACACATGCCCACATGTTGCAAAGTTAGGATAGTTTTGAAGCTACTTTCTTAGTTTCCATCGCTAGGGGAGTTTAAAGATTATTGTAACGGGCACCTACATGCCCACATGCTTGCAATCTAGGATAGTGTTTTGAAGATTTCTTAGATTAAATCACATTAGGGAGTATAAAGGATTGGTAAGGACCCATATGTCCACATGCTAGTTCTTTAGGGACTTCAAAATTCTGCAAGGTTGTACCAATTACATCTATTAAGATAGGTAATCAAGACTTGTAAGGACCACACGAAGTCCACATGTTGCAAGGTGACACCTAACTTATTAAAAATTTGGCACATTCTATCACTTTCTCACACACAAAGTCACTCTTCACTCATGTAATTTCATCTCGAATTGTGGAGGTTGAAGCAGGTTTACTCCAAAGGGACTTTGAAACATTCCACTATTTTCTTAAAGAAATTACCCACACCCACTTAATTCAAACGAGATTGGTTCACACCACAAATCTCTCAAACAACCACATCTAAAATTTTCTAAAAACTCAATAAGTTTTCCTCCACAAGAGGTGCCAAAATAATTTTTTTAGTCTAGGTAGGATCTTGGGGGTAGGCATCTAAATAACCCCCTGTTATCTGGTTCTCACATCTTTAAACATTAGAAGTTGACAAATAGGGAACTTTAAAATCCTCCAAGTCAAGTGTTCCTAACACCATAAGGAAGGGAGATACCCGTGAAGGGTCGAAGGCCAAGGTCCAGTTGTTTTGTGCATCCCCCCTTGAGGCACCCACCTCTTGGAAGGGATCCATACCGTGACCCATTTCTGAGGCTGAAAATCTAAATGTCGCACTTTGATCGAGGTTGCACGTTCATCGGATTTTTTCTGGCTATTGGGAAATATTGCTATCTCTTTAGGGAGATGCACCCTCTACCCCTCATTATAACTGATTGTTTCATCCTTTACTAGTTCCTCTTCCGGTGGCTTCAGACCCCATTGTTGAGTGCTATTGGAAGGTCCAGTGCTATTTGAGAGGAAGGACGTTACATCTTTTTAGGAAATGCACATTTTTTTTTTTTGTTCTCCCATGTGGACAAAAAACACCTATCCACATGTATGCTTCTTTTCAATTGATTTATGTATGATGCTCTTGTGATTACATGCAATTGTGAGATAAATTTTGACGGTCCATACTATAAAAGTCTCTTTTTCATTTGCTTCTCTCATAACCATTTTTCACACATTCCACTTTGCTATTCGGACATCATAGGGAACCCACAGAACCCTCGTCATTCTAGACATTTGCAAAATATCCCTCCTATCCTAGGAGGATTTCCTAGTTTCACCAACTCACCGGCTCAACCATCTCACACCCCTGTGAGTGCTACCATTTTGGGATCAACTTTTCTTGGTTCCACTTTACTTGGGTCCACTTCCCAAGTTCATCCATCCACTAGCTCTCCTTCACAAGGAGGCAGAGGGTACACTTCTTCCCAAGGGAGAACTACACCCCCACCAAACCCCCTTCAAGGGTCAGGTACACAACCTTCTCATACCATGGCTGGAACTAATCCTCCACCGCCACTTCACATGCCATATTTGGCCTCCCTCAATATACCAGATCTAAGTAAGCTCACAAATGATCCTATATTGCATGACCCCACGTGGCCTGCTATGCCTACCAAATTATCTTCAGACATCCCCAAGTTTGAAGGAAAAGTGGGAGAAGATCTTGCCAACCATATCATGACCTTTCACTTATGGTGCTCTTCAAACAACATCATGGGTGAATCCATCCGTTTAAGGTTATTTCAGCGCACACTCATAGGTCCATCCGCCAAATGGATGTGGATGAAAAATCAGGGTCCCATGTGACCTTTGAGTCATTGGCCAAAACATTTTTAACCTTCTTTAAACTACCAGTTCATCATGACAATGGTCTCGAACTAATTTCTGAGTTCAAACAAACCTCAAACACACATATCGCTGACCACATTCATGAATAGCGTCGGGGACGTAGTTTATGCAAAGAAGAAACCACCAAAGAACAATGCCTCAATTGGTTTCTTAGATCACTTGCTCCCCTCCTTGCCAAATATGTGGCCTCCACCTTCCCCCAAATGAAAGAGGTAGCCATCAGAAAGGATCAACAATATGACCTCATTTATGCACAGTCGGGATACTTATACACAGTACTACCCAACGCCCCGAGACCCGTACCATTTGACCAGGACAAACCTGGGATGTCTCACTCAGCGGATGGATTGATCGGTACCACAACACACCGCAATCCATACATCCAACCACCACCTATGTATGGTACACTCCAATATCCATCAATGTATGGAGGACCCCCTTGTTACCCTTCCCCTCCTTATCAACAACCATACCCTGTTGCCCTCTCTCCACCCATGAATGGACCCTCGCCGACACCTATGATGCGCCCGATAGTTCAACCAAGTTTTGGTACCCCCTCTACCTTAGCTTACATCATAAGCGCTAGTGAAAGAACTACGCCTTCCTATGTACCCTACGGATTATTGCTACAAAATAATCTGTATTTTCCATTTCCTGGTCCTCCACAGCCAATTTCTCCTCCATAAGGACAACCACACTATTATCACTGAAATTTTGTCTGCACATGGTTACAAGAACTCAACATCATCAAATAGTGATGAAGTCATCCATGGACCTGAATTAATACCAAAGCATTCAAAAAAGGGTCAAAAACTATACAAAGTAGTGAAAAATTGAAGAGCGTTATGCAGACATTGGGCACGCGCGCACATGTGAGAAACATGAACGCAGAAATTGCGCACATGCGCACAATGCGCGACTGTTATCGCAAAAATTCACGCACCTGCTAAATGACGCATTTATGAGAGTGGTCGGCCTCCCACCCACTTATGGTTCAGCTCCCAAGCCGATTTGATCCTCAAATATGGACTGGATCCGACTGGTGGGCTGGTCAAAGACCTAGGAATGCCCTAATTGGCCTCTTTTCACACTACAAAGCAATTAAACAATAGCCCAAAGGAATGCTATAAAAGGGGCATGGATGCACCTCATTTTTCGAGGAATTAAAAGTAATTTTATGCTGCCTCTATTCTCTTGAGGACTCCATCCTTTTCAAGAGCATATTTAAAACATTTCATTGGACAATCCATCTCACCCATTGAGTGGATTTGTAAAGAGTTCTTTCATCATTCATTTTTTTTCTTTGTTGTAAGAAGAGATAGCTAGTGGGCATCCAAGAGCCCTCCCTTGGAGGAAGAAGGGACTCATAGTCCCCTTTCTTCTTGGTGTATTGTTTCTCTAATAGATCAGCCTCAACATTGGTGACATGGGTCTTATGGTTCTTTTTGTTTCTATGTCCCTATGCTCATGAATTTAGTTGTTATTGCATTTCTTAGTTTAATTCTTAATTATAGTCTTTTATTTCTTTCCCTAACTCTTTTTCTTCCAGCTGTCCTGCTTAGCAGACCCAACTGAGCTTGCAAGCACCTCTATTTTTCTCACTAAGGCGACGAAAGAGGCACAACATATTGGCAACTCCACTGGGGAAAGGTATCAATTTCCTACCCCATTTGGGTTTTTCTTGCTCTTCTTTTAGTTTGTTTAACTTGTAGGTGCACTAACCGGCCTAAGTCGACCTGCCAACCAGCCAATTCCAAGTTGAATTGAGAGAAATCCATTCATATTTTTCATTCTCGGCCGTGTTTCATATATGCGTGGGTTTTTAGGCCCACAGACGCGCATCGTGCGCACATGCGCCTGATTCATATTTCTATTCTGCGCACGTGCACCTGTTGACTTGTCTCTGTTCGTGCGCATGCACTCTGTGCACCTCTGTCTCCACTGAGACCCGCGCATCTGTGCAAAAATTCACATTGTAAAGTTGTTGAGATGTGGGGAAGGCCATTTGCCTTCTTAAAAATGATTTCAGGCATGTTTTAAAGCTACACCACACTTAGTCCCCTCATCATATAAAGGGGTTAGTCAAAAACACATA
This sequence comes from Picea mariana, assembly GCA_032191745.1. Taxonomy (NCBI): domain Eukaryota; kingdom Viridiplantae; phylum Streptophyta; class Pinopsida; order Pinales; family Pinaceae; genus Picea; species Picea mariana. The sequence goes on from JASDQU010414296.1 coordinate 15,156, forward strand.
GGCACTTAGGAGGATAAAATCAATTTCCCTTCTTTGCTTTTTGCCACATGGATGGCTTGTTTTGACTCACAAGATAAGTTGGAAATTGTTTTTAATCACATTTAACTTGCATTGGGACTAGAAGTTGAATAACAATCGCTTAGTATGCTCTTCTCTCGCGCCTCCAAGCGATCTTGAGAATC
>JASDQU010414298.1:0-10371 GCA_032191745.1 Picea mariana
TCTTGTTTTGGATTCATAGCCCCAACTTAGGGGTTACTTGCTAATGAGAACTGGAGCAGAAATTCTATGGTTGGGTGGAACATATGTCCTCTGTATTTGGTTTCTTATTTTTTAATAAGATAAGTGCTCATAATCACTATGTTTATTTTCTGTTAAATTCTAAGTTTAATTGTTGTGCATTTAACTATGAGTTTTGTGTTATTTGCTATCATATTTTGTGTGTGAAGGATGCATTTTAATATGTGTATGATATATTATAATATTAATGTGCATTCTTACATAATATGCATTCATGAATTTAAAATTGTTGTTAGTTTCATTAGTCTATATGACATGCATGTTGCACTCATATTTCCACATTTAAATTGGTATCATAGTTTTAGTTAGTCAATTTAGTCATAACGAGACTCAGTGTGGGAGCTAGGTACATGACATTGATAGTATATTCCTTAACCACAATATTGTTTTGCTAATTTATTCTAAAAACCTTTTTTTTTTTTAATTTGAAATTTGGTACATGCTATTGAACTAACTTTTTATATACAAATATGATATATTTTTGTTCAAATCCATCACAGTAAATGTAAACAATATAAATTTCAAATAGTTTCAATTCTAAACTATATATTAATATCATTAAAGAAATATTTCTATTAATAATGTATCATCAATAAACAATTTTTCCAAAAAATCTTTTATAAGAATAAATAAACAAATTACAATGAATCATAAACTTGGTAAATTTTATTGAACTAACTTATTTTGTGTGTGTGTGTGTGTGAATCCATCATAGTAAATGTAGATAATGCAATTCTTTGAATCCATCATAGTAAATGTAGATAATGCAACTCTTTGAATCCATCATAATAAATCTAAACAATATAAATTTTAGTTAATTCTCATTTTAAACTATAGAATATTATTATTATTCTTGGCTATATCACTATGAAGTAATCATTGACTAACTAGAGTACAATAAATATTTGTTACACACACACACACACATGTTCGAATCCATCATAGTAAATTTAGATAATACAATTCTTCAAATCCATCACAATAAATCTAAACAATATAAATTCTAGTTAGTTCACATTTTAAACTATAGATATTATCAATGATTCTTGGTTGTATCACTATGAAGTAATCATTGAATAACTAGAGTACAATAATTTTTTTCTATATAATGTTTTATATTGCTTTGTGTGATAAAATGCTTATAAAATATTTGTTTTGTTTGGATTATACTGAGGTGGAATTTCTCTAGGTCTATCTCTACTCTTTGATCATTGTTAGGGTTTTCTAGAAACTTCATCAATGAAGGAAGTAGGAGGAGGGATTGTTTCCCCCTCCTTTCGCACCATTATTGCTGGAATAGGAATGCCCCAACAATCCACCAACACCATAAACCTAGAACAACACTAAACCACCATGCCCTGAGGAAGAAGTAATCAATTCTCACAACTCACTACCAGAAGAAACGAAGGAATAGGAGAAAACAGTGCCCAACAACTCAGAAAGGAGATGATCGAGTACATGTATTCCTTAGATAGACGAGATCCCTAAATATGAAACAAATCCATAAAAATCAGTGAAACCATCCGATACATGTAGGATGATGCCCTCATTTATAAATTCATGGGCCTATGGCCCTCTAAAAAAGACACGATATGATGGATTCAAACACGATGGAAACTAAAAGGCAAGGTTGAACTCACTCTGGTCTTGAAGGGATTATTTATAGTAGTTTTTAGCAATGTTGAATATTGGGAGTGAATATTTGAGAATGACCCCCATTTTTCAACTTTGTTGGGTTATACCTACAACTATGGACCATGAAATTCATTCCAATTAAGGAGGATTTCACTACCGCCCCAGTCTAGATCTATCTCTATTACCTACCATATGAGTATTGATCCAAAAATCCTTGAGAGCATTGGAAACACCCTTGGATCCTTTGTCAAAATTGTTGATGGTATGCAACAAGGTAGATATACCTCATATGCTCATATATGTGTTTACTCAATGTATAAAAACCTCTTCCAACCTTGATATTCCTAAGTTATAGAGACTCCCACTGGATCCATACAATCAACTATGAGCACATCCCCTTTCACTACCATAATTGTCACGAACATGTAAATATCTTCTAGGATTGTCCTCTAAATGTTATATAGGACTCAAAAAATAACCCACATGCCAAGGATGAGGAGGGATTTGAGAAAGTCACTAATAAAAGGAAATCACTTAGAAAAACCCCCTCACAGACAAACCCCAAAGGGCCCAATATCAGTAAAAACTTCAAGATATTGTCAACAATCCATGAGAGAATTCAGGATGCAGACAAACCCAACCCATCAAAAAAACGTCATCATGCCTCTTAAGAACAAGCTCAACTAGTTTAGGGGTTGAATCATGACAAAGAGGCAGAATCATCAAGCATTGATCACATCATCACAGAAGAGGACGAAGCCATGGCATCGATAGAAGAATGAAATGAGTAGTAGGATCGAAGATAAGATATGGAACTCAAACAACTTGACCTACAAGGAATCATTGATGCATGCCCTAGACAAGAGCCCAACTCCATTCCAGAAAAACAAATTCAGTTCCTCTCAATAACCCTTCTTCAATATAAGGAAAAACCTGCAACTTCTCCTCGAGGTAAGCACACACCTTCTTCCTCAATAGGCATAAAAAAAATTATTTTAAAGGAATCTCCTCTCCTACAACAACAGAGGAAATAAAAAGAGGACATCAAAGCAGTAAACAACTATTACAAGAGTTGGGTGAATTCCTAGTTAACCTAGGCATAATTATGCTCATGATGGAGAAGTTACAAGACAATCAACCAAACTCTTAATGAAGATGATATTATGGAACTTAAGAGGTATTAATGGTCCCAGTAAACAAAGAATCCTACAAACCAAGATCCTTAAATAAAATCCAACTATACTCATGTTGTAGGAAACTAAATGTTCCAATACAATGCTCAATAAGGTAGCCTCCAAATGTTGAAAAGGTTACCAATCGATTGTTGTATATGCTGATGGAGATTCTAGAGGGTTGGAACTCCTTTGGCACCCTAAGGAGATCCTTATATCCAACTTATTTTCTATTATATTCTCTCTCTTAGCCACTTTCCAATTAATTGGATTAGACGACTTAGGTTACATCTCTAATGTCTATGGGATGCAAATACCGTTGAAAAAATCAACTTCCTTTGAATCCTACATAAAATCAAAGAAATAATTGATAATAACCCCTGGATCATAGGAGGTGACTTCAACATTATAACCTCCTTAGTTCAAAAACACAATGGTATTAGGCTTCTAGATCTGGATTCTAAAAAATTCAAAGAAATTGTTTAATCCCTTCAAATGGTTTATTGGGACACTAGAAATGATACTCATGCATGGAACAACCACATGGGAGGAATACACCAAATATACTCTCGGTTGGATCGATTCCTAATCTCAAATTCCCTGTTGAATATGGGCATAGCAATAGAATACACGATTCTCCCCTGCCATGGATCTAATCATTGGCCAATCTACTTAAATCTTGACATTAAAGAAGGCCCTAAAAATAGACCATTCAAATTTGAGGCATTTTGGTTCTAGAATTCATCATTCCAAGCAAAAAACACCAAGTGGTGGAAGGAATATTCCTTTCCAACCAATATCCCCATGTATAGATTCTAGCAAATACTTAAGAACTTAAAACTCATACTAAATATTTGGAATAGGGAAGAGTTTGGTAACATATCCTAGTCCAAAACAAATTGAAGAAAATATGGAAAACCTCCAACAACATATGATACTAATAGGGAGAAAAAATGAGCTTATATTGGAGAAAACTGATATGAATATCCAACTGGATTTGAGAAACAAACAAGAGGAACAACTCTGAAGGAAGGAAACACAACACCAAGTTTTTCCATAGATCAATGATCCAACACATACACCACAATAGAATTGTGACTTAACATGAAGAAATTGAAAAGGAATAGATCCATTACTACCACACTCTTGCTGGAGGAACCACTCTGTCTAAGGCCTTCAACAAGCTAAGCACATCCTCCTAGCCTTTGGATTCTTAGAGAAATGGAATCAATGGGTTTTGAATATAACCTCATCAACATTATTCTATATTGTTATCAATGGTTCTCCCTCCAACAACTTTTCCCTTACTCAAGGCGTTAGGAAAGTGGACCCACTCTCCCCTTTCCTTTTCATCCTCATGGCGGAAGATCTTGGACGTCTTATCAAAGTGGCCATGGATGAAGGTAGACTGAAAGGACTCAAGTTTCATGGTGAATATTATGTATCCTCCCACCATAAGTTTGTATATGATACCATTCTCATGGGCATCCCAATGGTTCATGAAGAGTTAACCATAAAGCAAATCCTCAATGAATTCATGGAAGCTTATGGAACTACCATTAACCAAGGTAAGTCTCAAGTCTTATTTTTCAATACCCCGCTTACTACTCAACATAATATCTCTCATATTATTGGTTTTCATTGTATCACTCTTCTCTCCAAATACTTGGGGGGGGGCTCTTATGGATAACTCTTTGAGGAAGAATTCATTGGAGGATATTGGAAGATATACTCTCTCATATGGGAAAAAAACTTGATAGTTGTTCTTTCAAATCTCTCAATATTGCCAGTCAATTAGTTTTAGTTAAATATGTCTTGGAGGTGATTGATCTATACCTTTTCTCTATTTTTTCTGCCCACAAATATTTCCTTAAGGTTATTCCCAACATGTATCGAACCTTCCTTTGGGGAGGAAGTAAGGAGAACAAGAAACGGGCCCTAGTTTCATTGTCGAAGGTCTATCTTCCTAAGATGGTAGGAGGCCTAGGATTGAGGGACTCGAAAGTGTTGAGTTAAGTATTAGGAACCAAAACATGGTGGCGTTGGATAAACAACACCCATACACTTTAGGGACATCTATAGAAATAAAAATATGCTACTGACTTTACCACTTCCAACCTAATTCTCTTGAACAACTCTCCTCAGGGCTCCTCAATTTGGAATGTGGCATGCCAAAACAAATCTCTCATCCAACAACATTGTTTTTGGGAAAAAAGAAATGGGAAATCATCCCTCTTTTGGGAATATGCCTCGCAGTAGCTTCCCAAATGGAGAGAAAATGTTGATCTTCATGAGCTTAAGGCAATGATGCTAAACCAAAATAAATCCCTCCTTTCCCACTATTGGCATCCTTCATACCAAGATCATCAATGGAGAAATTGGATCCTCAAATACCATTGGACCCTACCTCATGAACCTTTAGACCATGATTTCTTTTGGAATAAATTAACCTCTTGTAAAATTATAACAAATAATCAACAAGATAACCCAAGTGAGAAATTCTTAGTCAAAGAAGCATACAACATTGTTGCAGATCATCTATCTATGCCTCACCTGAACATTTGGGAAAAATGTGGCAACATGGCCTTTCATCAAACTCAACCTTCCTTTGGATTATAGCATAAGAAAAAACTATGACTTGGGAAAATATCTCTAAGCGTAGCTTTGTAGGACCCTCCTACTGCTACCTCTATGAAAACTAGGCTAAAACAATGGAGCACCTCTTTAACTCTTGTTTGTGTGTAAAAACTCTTTGGGAGTAGGGAAAACTGATCTTTCAAATATCTAGCTGCGACAAATTAAGCATCAGGGATACCATTGAAAGATGGAATCTTACCATAATTAACAAACCCATTGTAAATAGAGAATGACAACTTCTCTAGGGATAATTTTAAGGATGGAAATTTATATTAAAATGTAGAAACCTAGGCTAGTCTTACTAGTCCTTAATATGAAAAATGTAAACTGTTTAGTGATACTTTTGTAAAAATGTTTAAATTTCTAAGGATTTTATATAGTTTTTGTAAAATTTCGGCATTTTTAAGGTAAAATAATTTTATTCTATGGAATTTGGGAAAATTGTTTTTAGAAAAAATGGAAATTGGTGAATCTTTTTTTGGGAAAACCATGGAAAATTAGCCCATTTGTGAAATTTATCCCCTAAAATCATCTATGATCTCCTCCCAGTATTTACTCTATGGGGAACTTAGAAAGAGAGGAACATATGTATCTTCAATATGGAGCAAATGGAATACAACCTTATCTGGCTCAAAATAAAAAAAATCCCTTAATGAAACTATTTTCATTTATCTATGGAAACAATAGGATTGGAATGGAAACACCCTAAATTGAAATTTAGTATCAATCCTTAACCTTGATCCCTGCTTGACCCTCTTAAGACAGGAGATCCATAAAGCTCATTGCCACCTCCGAGATCGTTGGTCACCTCCTCCCTCGATATTTACCAAAATCAACTTTGATGGAGCCTCAAATGGAAACCCAGGTCTTGCTAGATTTGGTGGTGTCTTAAGGGATGTCAAAATAAAAATTATTCGAACCTATGTTGGTAAAATGGGCATTGAAAAAAATAATTGTGTTGAACTATTAGCCCTTGATTATCTCTTAAGGATTGCCAATAAGGAAGGTATCTCCAAATTAGTAGTAGAAGAGTACTCATAGCTAATCATTCAAATGCAGAAACACATGCAATAGGGCTTGCCTATGAACAAGATCTCCAAATGTTGGAGACTCAAATCAACTCTGGAAATAATCAAATCTCTCCTCCCTGAAATTTAGACACTCATTCCCTCCCATGTTCAATGGTCAACCAACAAAATTGCGGATATAATGGAAAATGAGGGTGTATTGGGCTACTAGGATATCCTAGACATACCATGGGATTCCTCCCAGTCTAATCCCTTAATAGAAAATTTTTCTGACCTGTTCAAAGTGGAAATCACCTCCCTATATGGGGTGGCAAGGAAGCAAGGAGCATTGAAAAACATGGCCAACACATGGATTATAAAGAGGGTGGTCCTAGGCAGTGACATGAGGTATCTACAGTTGGAAGTTGGAAATCATGGCTTTGGATAGGGGCTATGACTACAATGTTTAATTATTTGTAATTTTTGGTACACATTCAGTCTTCCACCAACTCTTCCACGCCATCATGGTTTTGACCATTCTTATCCTGGATGATATTGGAGAGAGTTCCATATAGGTGGTTATGTTTATCCATGATCATGGTAGTATGACTCATTCTCATCACATTATTTTTAACAGTGGTGTTCCTATCCCATGAATAACTCTCCACAAGTTAAAGTAAGAAAACCAACTTCTTCATCGAGCTCATTCAGTTTCAGATATCCGTCAACCTATGTACCTTTTGGTGGCCCTATCCTCCTCTCAGTCTACCTTTGTCAATATGGTTCTGGATATGGAACCCAACTGATGTTATTGTAGGGGATATTGTGGAGGGTGTCAAAATCACAGAGACCCCTCCATCTCTTGCAATTCAATCCCTGATTATCCATGCACGCAGGTGGATTTAGATGCTCGTGCATCTATGGAGGAGTTCTGGGAGGTAACTCCAACCAACTTGCACAAGGAGATGGAAGACATTGAGGATGAAATCCACCTTGAGAGGAATCTCATCCACGAATGGGAAGTTGATGTGGAAATTGGCATTTGGGTATTGGATGTTAGCAATTCAAGAGGGATATATACTAAGTATTGGAATATTATGGATTTATATTGGTACATAAATACTTTTGTGGGTAAAATTTTATAGGTTGGGGACTAGGATAGGGAAGAAATCCTCCTTTAATTGGATGAGATACAACTCCAACTCAAGGAAATTAGCTCAAGGATCCTCAGAACTTCTACTCAATATCATGTTCAGCCACCACACAACCCCCTAACCAAAATTCCCAAGCCTACTTAGGGACCAAGTAGGGCTTCTCTTGGTTAACTTTCTAGTATGTTTCATCTTTTGACTATCCTAGATATGGTTTATCAACAATATTATAATGACTGTATAAGGCCCATTAGGATTATGAACTAGCCAAATTGCATTTATAGTATAGTCTTAATTAAGAATATCTTTCAAACTCAATGGATAGATGCTCTATACCACTACTGCTAGCCTAGTTTCCCCAGTGGTAGGCCAACAGAGAAGTGGATTTTGTATAATGTTTCCTCATTTTCATAAATAAAAATAGAACTATGTTCTTACCAAAAACAAACTATAAAATAAATAGCATATGGGTGAGTGCACGAACTTGGTGGAGGATAAAGAGGCAATGGGATGAGCAAGAACATGTACCTGTAGGAACGTGTGCATGCATGCATTCTCGATGTGAGAGTTTCGGAAAACCCCGAACCTCTAGTCAGCATGCCACATAGACACATTCCCATGAACACGTGTGCATTCCTGTTGTGCCCTTTTAAGGGTTCGTGGGTGATATTTGTGGTCATTTGGACCACACCATGCCTCACATTTTCAGGTTAATTGAGCAAATTGAAGAAGGAGAGAGGTTTGGAAGCATCCATTAGTAACCAAGAAATAAAGCAAGAGTTCTATTTAGTAAGTAACCAACCACCATTCTTGTGACTCCTTCTTTGTAATTATAAATGCTAGTGACTAACATGGTGAGGTGCTAGGTTTGATTTTACTAGTGGTAAGAANATGCCTCACATTTTCAGGTTAATTGAGCAAATTGAGAAGGAGAGAGGTTTGGAAGCATCCATTAGTAACCAAGAAATAAAGCAAGAGTTCTATTTAGTAAGTAACCAACCACCATTCTTGTGACTCCTTCTTTGTAATTATAAATGCTAGTGACTAACATGGTGAGGTGCTAGGTTTGATTTTACTAGTGGTAAGAAGTGATTGAATCTATATGTTGATAAGTAAGTGGGTGTGTTGGGAAGGGAGGCATCAGAGACTAAATTAATTTCATGTTAGATATGTTGTGGAGGAGTAAATCCTTGCAGTTTAGTAAACATATCATTATAATATATGAGAAGAGGTGTAATGCATTATATAGATTGAGTAGTTTGATCAAGTTTGGCATCATGGATGACACAAATGTGTAATAATTTATGGAGTGCCACTTGTCGAACAATTTCATTGTTGAAGAGAGGTGTTATTTTAGGTGTGGATAAGGAATGAAAGTGATATTTGTGGCTATATTTAGTGACGGTGTTAGCAGTCATGAGAGAGACATATTGAATGATGTAGATAAAACTAGTATATCTTACCCAATATCATTTTTGCACAATATAGAGGGGTGGCATTGTAGAGAATAGTGTCATGGAGTTGGGGATTGATAGAAACAAATTTCTAAGAAACAAATAATGATTGACCACCTTCATTTACCTATCCTAAGTGGTAAYGGTTGGGGTGAGTGAAYGGAAGAGCCAACTCTAGCTAACTAAACATTTGATAAAAAATTATGCATGCAACCATATACAAATGAAGTATGAATAAAGTATATTAATATTAAGCACATCTTATATTTATGCACATCTCATATTTAAGYYATGCCCCTTATCCTTGCATGGGAGGCCAATACCACATTGGTCATACAAGGGACTTTGTATGACCTTCTAAGAAAGGTAGTATATTTATTAGTAAAGTTTAATAGTGAAGGAAATACAATTGCATATGAACATATTATAAATTATGAATGCAAGTTACAATTACTTAAGATTATTCACAACGATGTTGTATGTAGGTTGTTTCCAATCACCTTTGAAGAAAAAAAACATGTGGAATTGGTATAAGATACTAACACTGTCTCGAAGACAAGCCACATATGTATTTGTGATTGTTTTGTTGTTTTTTTAATTTCTTAAACCATATATTTGCATGTTTTTTGTAATTTTTTATTTTAATTAAAAAATGGCCTAATTTAAATGAAATCCCTTATTAAATTTCAACAAAATAATTAATATGGAACCTGGAGACAATAAAAACCCCACACAATCACATGAAGGTGAAGAAAACCCCAACCCACCATGACCACCAAACATAAACACGCAAATTGATGAAGGGTTTACAACATTGAGATAAATTGTCTATGACTTAAGGGGTACAATAGAGCCTAGTTGATTGTCATTAGCTACTTCATTGGACTCCATTTTATCACCCATTGCAAGTGCCCAAGGGAAATTAACTGATATTTTTTATTACAGGGCTAGGATGTTTGATGTTTGACTAGTTAGATACTTGAATATTTCAAAACAAGATTTGATGTCTCTATTCTTGATCCTAGATCTAGACTACAACCACCTGTCAACAAGAAATGTATTTTTATGGATTGTGCATCCACCTACAACAGATTGCAACCAGGAAAGGGAACATGGACAGAGCAGTCATTCATGTAAGCGTCATAAATGCTTGAGTTATGGGAAAACTTGTTATGTGCCAATGGAGGTCATTGAAAATCAGAGTTACATGGAAGAGGTTAGTATATTAACCATCTCT
>JASDQU010414300.1:0-10371 GCA_032191745.1 Picea mariana
CTTGTTCCTTCCTACTAGCTAATTCAATGGTCAAAACTTAGGGAAAGAGTCATGTCCTGTCCTGTTTTGTTCTAGATCCAGGTGGATCTAGGGAGATCTGTTAGTGTCCACACCTAGCGATTAGTCCGATAATAGTCGTGGCACAGTAGAAACAAGAGCAGCAACAGTTGGATTCCATGCCTCTCCGCTTGACTCTCACCTGCGCCTCCACCATCGTAGTCGAGACATCCACTTTCCCAATTGACACTACCAAAACTCGCTTGCAACTCCACGTTGAATCCTTGTCTGCTCTTAAACGCCAGGTTTCACTCCAAACAGCCTTGGGGATAACCCGTCAGGAGGGCATAACAGCCCTCTACAAGGGCCTCACGCCTGCCCTTATCCGCCACACATTCTACACAACCATTTGCATCTTCTCCTATAAGGAACTCTGCTACACAGCAGCTTTATGCCATCAAGAAAACCCTCTACCCCTTCTCATCAAGGCCCTCATCGGAGGCCTCTCGAACATTATCGTCCAGGTAAGGAAATTCCCAATAGACTCCCTTATTCTTTATGTGAAGGTCTAGAGTTTGAATCCCGTACCCATTCTCAACCCTATTTTCCAATGCTTGTGTGAGACAACAGTGAGATATACCTATTGTGGCATCTTGGAATTGGTTCTACGGCTATAAAATCACTTCAACTCATAACTGTAGGTTGTCACGAGCCCTACGGATCTCATTAAGGTATGGATGCAGGCGGACAGTCGCATGGTTAATCCCAGGTACAACGGATTGGCAGACACATTTGCAAAGATCGTTAGGGCAGAGGGCATGGCTGGGCTCTGGAGGGGGGTTCTGTCAAATGTGCAGAGGGCTTTCTTGGTGAATATGTGGGAGCTGGCTTGCTATGACCATACCAAGAGAGCCATTTTCAAGCATGGGATTTGTGGGGATAATGTGGTCACACGCACGCTGGCATCCATGATGTTTGGGCTCTCGGCCACTGCGCTGAGCTTTCCTGCTGACGTGGTGAAGACCAGGATGATGAACAAGGAAGGGGAGGAGTAAAAAGGCTTTGTGGATTGCTTGGTTAATACCGTGAGGAAGGAAGGGGTGATGGCTCTTTGGGAAGGGATTTTTCCCCACTTGGGCAAGGTTGGGGCCATGTTGAGTGCACTACACCCAACGCCCGAGTGTCAAGCCCACAAGTCGCTAACCCTCGCACCTGAGTCAAGATCCAAAGCTCGACACAATGCCCAAGCGTTGAGTAGAGAACCACGAGGAGGGAAGCTGACAAGTCAGTAGTTGTGCACCAGAGTGCTATGGGAGGAGCCCACGAGCCAAAAAACTGCACTAGACTCATGCCTGAGTCAAGAACTTGAGGCATTGATCGTCTCAATACCAAACTGAGCCATCAAGTGCCCAACAGAGGAGAAGCCATGAGAGACCATGAGCGGAGCAAGGAAAGATTAAGTAAAACCCTGTGTTTTGGAATTAGAAATTGTAGGAATGAATTTGGGGTTAGGGTTTGTTTAGGGTTGTATAGTTGTTGTTTTTTACTATTATTTTATTTTAGGCTTGAATAGGCAGGAAAAGAGGGAGGGGGCACGTGGGCCTCATGCGAGGTCCCACGATGCCCAAGGATAATCGATGTTTATTTTTTTATTTGTTTTATTTACTAGATTAATTAAATCGAATAATTTCGTTTAGTTCAGTTTTATATATATATATATATATATATATAAGTTATATATTAATTTTTTTTTATATAAAAAAAATTATATATATATATAAAGATTGAACTTATATGAGTCATAATTATAGTTAATGGAGGATTAATTAATTAATTAATGTCGATTATTTGATTAAGGAGAATTGAGCTATGTAAATTAATTTTAGGGATTAAATAACTTAATGAATGACGAGACTAAGTGTATTATAATTAATGTTATAAGGGTGATTAATATGAGTGGTGCATATGGTTACAAGGGTTGGTTTGATGCTTGATTATACACACAAGTTAGAGTAATTGAAGGTTACAGTGTAGTGTTAGCAAGGTGATAGAGTTGCTAGGATTCATGAATGGAGTTACCAAGCTTAGAAGCTTTCGACCCCGACCTTTAGCCACTTACCCTAAAGAGAGTAACGTTTGTTTACAGACAAGTGTAAAAAAAAACTTACGCCTAACCCTGTGTTTACAAGTATATGTTGTGCAAATGTGAATTGCCTTAGACTCTTCCCTGACAAGCATTTGGTTTGATGCAGATTCAATTGTTCCAGATGGTTAGGACTCGGGGAAATTGAGGCCAAGGGGCATGGTCGCAAGGACCACCAATGTCAGCTCCACCACCACCATCGCCTGAATTAGCTCTCATTATGTGCTCTTTGGAGGCCATTAATGAGACCTTAAAGGGGCATCAACCAACAGATGTCGAAGTAGAACCCCCACAATCTGGAGTGGGTAATCCCTAAGCATCGAGGGATTCATAGGGAGGGCCTCCACCCAGGGACATCACTATAGAACTGCAGAAGATCAAACTCCCAGATTTTGCCGGGGGTCATGCCAGTGAACGTGTTGAATCATGGTTGGAAGGAATGACACGATGTTTCACCTTAAGAGACTATGCTTCCACCTCAAAGGCGAAAATAGCAATCTTTGAGTTGAGGGACAGTGCCTTGAACTGGTGGGGTAACCTGGAGAGGTAGTTGCACCTTACCCCAGACACCGTCTCATGAGAACTTTTTGAGGAAAGGTTCTAAAGGAAATATTTGTCGGGTTACTACGAGGAACAACAAGTGGGGGAATTTCATGCTCTAGTATAGGGAAACATGACCATAGAAGAGTACGAGATCAGGTTCATGGAGTTGGTAAAATATGTTTCATACATGGATAATAATCAACGATAGGCAGAACACTTTGTCTATGGGTTAAACCCTAAGATAAGGGCCATGGTATGGATGTGGAAACCATCGTAGTAGCGGAAGCAGTTGAAAATGCATGTTATGCAGAGGAACATATGAGCTTAAATGGAGGTATTAGATCGACCTTTCCACATCATCCTGGATTCATGGCAAAGACCCCTAGGATCTTCTCCAGGGGATGGAGCTCTAGGCCACCTCCTTATGGTAATAGAGTCACACCAAGGACAGTTTCCACAGGTATTTCAATGGCAATGACTGCAACATCCCATTTATCACCAACAATGCAGGCAGGTCCACGAACTTCACAAAGAGAAGCAAGTAGGGGTAGGGGTTCTAGGGGAAGGAAATCATTTCAGAGACCGTCACAGAGCAGTGTGCAGGTTCCATCTCATGTTACCTATTGGGGATGTGGAGGACCCCATTACCAGCATGACTGCCCAGAGTTGCAAGCAGGATTTGTGCATAGAGAAGGAAAGGACTCGATGGGAAGATCAAGTGGTAGCCACCAAATTTATGTAGAGGTTAATGATCGCTAGGAAGAACATCAATCCATGGTGGTGGATTCGTCAGGTACGCTAAATCATGTCAATGTTGAAAATTTATTTGATTCTGGTGCTACAGATAGTTTCATTTCACCATTTGCATTAGAAAAGTGGGGATTGGCAGCCTACGAGCACGATGACTTTAAACAAGTCGATATGGCTTCGAGGGAAAAGAAAGTGGTAGGACCTAGCGTTGATAATTGTCCAGTAGACCTGGGAGTGTGTACTACCAGGTTGAAGGTATACATCACTGCTCTCGGTACATATGACCTAATAATTGGAATGGATTGGTTATAATCCCATCGAGCTATGGTAGATTGTTTCGCGAAAAGGGTGTTGTGTGTTGACGATGAAGGAAAGCCAGTAGAGATCCACGGTGTACGAAGGAAGGTGTCTCTATGCTTTATCTCGACTATGAAGGTTAAGTGGTGCATGAGGCAAGGGTGTCGACTATATGTAGTGGAAGCAGTGAATGAAAGGAAAGGACCCTCCTTGGATCAGTACCCAGTATTATCAGAGTTTAAGGATGTTTTTTCGAAAGAGTTGTCAGCGTTGCCTCTTGAGAGGGAGCTCGATTTTACTATTGAGCTAAAACCTGGTGCAGAACCAATTTCCAAGACTCTATATATGATGACAGCGCTAGAACTTTGTGAGTTGCAGATGCGGTTGAAAGAACTACTCGACTTAGGGATAATAAGACCCAGTGTCTCAACTTGGGGTGCACCAGTAATTTTTGTGAAGAAGAAGGATGGTTCCTTACGATTGTGTATAGATTACAGGGACTTGAACCGTGCTACAGTGAAAAATAGGTACCCAATGCCATGAATAGATGATCTCTTTGATCAAATGAAAGGAGCAGCGGTATTCTAAAAAATTCATTTGCAATCAGGGTATCACCAGTTAAGGATTAAGGAAGGCGATATTCCTAAAACTGTCTTTCGAACTTGGTTTAGGCATTATGAGTTCATTGTAGTACCTTTCGGATTGACCAATGCGCCAGCAGTATTCATGAGCCTCATGAATGGTGTATTTCGGAAGTACTTAGACCGCTTTGTACAAGTCTTTCTAGACGATATCCTCGTCTATTCCAAGAACGAAAGAGAACATGAAGAACACTTGCGAGTGGTGTTGTCCTGCCTTAGAGAAAAAAAATTGTATGGGAAGTTATCGAAGTGTTCCTTCTTCCATAAATAAATTCACTATTTAGGTCATATCATTTCCAGTGAAGGAATCTCTGTGGACCCAGAAAAGATAAAGGCCATTATGGAATGGCCAGTGCCGAAAAATGCTCATGAGGTAAGAAGCTTCATGGGGCTAGCAGGTTATTATCGGAGATTTTTGGAAGGGTTCTATAAAATAGTGAAACCCATCACCACTTTGCATCGCAAGGGGGTCAGGTATGAATGGACAGAAGAATGCGATAGGGCATTCATCAAGCTTAAGAGGATACTAACTAGTGCACCAATTCTACGAGTGTCGCATATGGAAAAGGACTTCACAGTCTACACGAATGCCTTGAAGCAAGGGTTGGGGGTCGTGCTAATGCAGGATGGAGGAGTGATAGCGTATGTGTCAAGGAAGTTGAAGCAACATGAGGAGATTTACCCTACTCATGATTTAGAGTTGGCAGTTGTAATGCTAGCTATGAAACTTTGGAGGCACTATCTAGTGGGGAAAAATTTTGAGCTCAAAACAGACCATGAAGGTTTAAAACATATCTTCACGCAAAGGGATCTCAATGCCAGGTAGAGTCGATGGAGTGAGTTTATGAGTGAGTACGATTTTGGTATTTCATACATCAAGGGAAAAGAAAATTTGGTCGCAGATGCCTTGAGTAGGAGACCACGTGTCTTCTCCTTGGTACCCTTAAAAGTCAATTTGAGGGAGTGTGTGTTGACGCAACTCCTTGAAGATAGTTGGTATTCAAAGGTTACTTCAAACCTCTAGAGTGGGAGGAAATTAGATCCAAAGTATGAAGGATATAGCCTGGAAGGAGATGGGATATTAAGATATCGGGGAAGGATGTACATCCCCGAAGGTGGGGATATTTGAAGCATCATACTGAAAGAATCCTATAGAACACTTTATTGTGCGCATTTGGGTGTGAAGAAAATGTACACAGACATGAAGAATCTTTTCTTCTAGGTAGGAATGAAGCGCGATGTAGTCCATTTCATCGCCAAGTGCCTAGAGTGTCAACAAGTGAAAGTTGACCACCATCACCCGGCAGATCTCCTACAACCACATGAGGTTCCTATGTCCAAGTGGGAAGTCATTTCTATGGATTTTGTTGTGGGGTTGCCGCTCACATCTCATAGACACAATGCCATTATTTTAATAGTTGATAAGTTGACCAAGAGTGCTCATTTTATTCTGGTTAGAGACACTTACAATGTCACTAATGCGGCACGCGTGTTTGTAAGTGAGATCATCCGTTTGCACGGGATACCCAAGAAGATAATTTCAGATAGGGACTCAAGATTCACTTCAAGGTTTTGGACAAGTTTGCAATCAACGTTGGGGACTCAGTTGAAATTAAGCACAACTTATCACCTAGAAACAGATGGGCAAACCGAGAGAGTAAATCAACTTATGAAAGACATGCTTAGGATGTATGTTCTGGATAATCAAACCCATTGGGAGAAGTACCTACCTTTGGTAGAGTTCGCCTACAATAACAGTTTTCATAGCTCCATCGAAATTCCACCCTACGAAGCTCTGTATGGAAGGCCATGCAGAACACCGTTGAGTTGAAAAAGATTAGAATACAGCATGACAGTTGGGCCATAATTGATTCAAGAGATGGAGGAACAGGTGATACATATTAGGCAAAGACTAAAGGAAGCACATGATAGACAAAAACGTTATGATGATGCACATAAGACTGACCGAAGTTATAAAGTGGGAGATCAAGTTTTCATTCATATCAGACCCAATAAGAGTACCATTCCGTTCAGGAAGGGGACAAAGTTGTCACCTCGATTTATAGGATCGCTCAAAATCCAAGATAAAATTGGACTTGTTGCCTATCGTCTCATAATACAACCCCACTTGCATAAAACTCATAATGTTTTTCATGTATCTATTCTACGTCATTATGTTTTTGACGATTCACATAAACTAAATTGGAAGGAATTACAAGTATCGGACGCGGGAACCCTCACGGTAGAACCATTACGCATATTTGATCGTAGAGTCTGACAGTTCAGGAACCGTCTGGTAGACCAAGTTAAGGTCCAGTGGGACAAGTATAGTCCAGGATCTGCTACTTGGGAGGATGTTGAGACATTACGACGAGATTATCCCTCACTTTTTTGACCACCTCGAGAATATGTTTCTCGAAGTTTGGGTGTATGTAATGCCACCTTTTGACTTAGACAGCTAGGATTACCTGAAGCCTAATCACCTTTATTTTATATTCACTGTGAAACTATTAATGATACACTTGAACTTTTAAGACGTATGAACCTATATGAATGTTTAATGTTATTTGAATGATGATGGATATGATGCGATCTATTATGTGAATGTAATTTCTATGAATGTTTAATGTTATTTGAATGATGATGGATATGATGCAATCTATTATGTGAATGAAAATTCTATGAACGGTTAACGTTAATTGAATTATGGGGATATTATGCGATCTATTTCTAACTTGAAAATTTTGAAATTTAAAGTTGTTGGTACGTGGATACCGAATTGAGAATTTGGTCAGATGCATTTACATGATGATAATGCATAGATATGTATGAGTTTGTGTTATAGACTAATCTGCTGGTCAATGGGCTATGAAATAGCCAAAGAATAATGGTAATAAAAGTGGATGTCATGACCACCGACTGAGAAACAATATGGTATGAATCTTTGTATGTGAAATTATATTGGTTCAAATGCATTGCTATGATATGTGGACCAGTGCAGGTTATCAGGTGGTGAGACTACCTAAAATTGAATAAACGATGACAAAATTCCTAGCAACATAGTGCCACTATATATTCCATGGTAGGGTCTGGACCCTAGTCCTATTAGGAGGGGTGGAGGCATTTCCCACCGTGTATTCTCTAAAACCTGGAGTCATGGGAGGACGGTGTTAGCTCATGCTCCCCTAGATGTGTGATGATGATTGTCAGTTTCCTACTGGGGAAGTTTG
Organism: Picea mariana; assembly: GCA_032191745.1. Lineage (NCBI taxonomy): Eukaryota > Viridiplantae > Streptophyta > Pinopsida > Pinales > Pinaceae > Picea > Picea mariana. The sequence continues at coordinate 7,602 of JASDQU010414300.1, forward strand.
GTCAAGAGAGTGACACTTCCACTTACGGCTTCTATTTGGAGTTAGGTCAATATAGTTGATGCTCCAAGATAGTCCAGTAGAGAAAGGATAGGAATGGAAGACAGAAGTAATTTAGGGAGGAAGGATGAATAGAAATAGTTGAGAGTGTATGGAGATTTACCTTATAGTGGAATTTATTGTTTTTCCTTTTTGAAAAGAGAATACGTAAATATGTATATTTATAATTGCTTAACTAAACTACAATTGTCTAAATGAACGTTGTTGAGATAAATTATTGTAATTAAGGGATTTTGCAAACATTTTAATTGGTTTATTATCTTTTATAAAATAATAGTCTTGTTGATTGGATTGGATGCATACAATAATTACTATAGGTGTGATAATTATTGTCATTAGTACATGCGTGAGAGTTGTATGTGCTAGCTACACATGCATTTCTTGCACATGTACACTAGTATGTATGAGTTTTCTTTTGCTTATTTACTGATAATGTTGTTTATTGGATATGAATGTATGAACCTTGTGTCATTTCCCTTGTATTGTAAATTACCCTAACTTCGGGACAAAGTTTCTTGAAGGGTGGGTGTATGTAACAACCCTAATTAATTCTTTAATTATCATGATTAATAAATATTAGTTTAATAAATTATTAAAATAGATTTTTTTGAAGACTTATTTTATAATATAATTGGTATTGGTAAATGGACCAATTAATGGGAGGGATAAGGTGGTTGAGTGATTAATGAGGGGAAGGTGGTGGATAAGGGAAGAGAAGGAATACAAGGGAAGGGGAGGACTCGAGAAGAGGGGGGTCTTTTGTGTAAGCAACATTTTTCAATTCATGTGAGGGAGAGAAAAATTGGAGAAAGGAAGGAGAAGGGAAGAAGCAGTTTGGGACTGTGTATCTGTTTTGCATCTGTTATGATTACAGCTAACTTGAGGACTCTCAGAGTGGGCATGTGTTGCTAGGAATTTTGGGATCGGGGACCAGGAAACCGTAAGGAATCCTGGGGCTAGGGAGCCGGATAGGTTGTTCCTAGTTGGCTGGGAGGTTAATCAATTTAGGGAGGATTCATCAACTTCAATCTAGCTTCAGTTCAGCATCAGGTTGAGGTAATTACATTTCATTATGTTCATTATTATACTGTTGTTTATGTTCATCATTATACTGTTAAAATTGTTTATGTTCATCATTATACTGTTAAGATTGTCAATTATTTTGCTGGAACAAAATTTATTATGCTGGTAAATAAAGAAGTGATTAAGATAGAAGTAAATAAGATAGAAATTATGTAAATATATTTATGTTTTATGAGGCCCTGTATGCACATGTATTACACATCAACTTCTTCATTCTTCTTCTTATTATTGAGCAGCTTTGCATGCACTATGTTGCAATTGGCCTTCTTGTCTTCCCACTTTTTCAACAAGTCAGGATAGTCTTCGGTGACATGCTCGGGACTATAACAATATGTAGAGAGCAAGCATATTTTAGTACAAAACCTTGATACATGACCAATTTCTCCACAATTGAAATAAGTGGGGGGTCTGACTCCCCCTCCTTTGTATCCACCTTTGGGGCCTCCTTGATATCTTCCTCTCTCAGCACCACCACGATCACCACCCTTCTATTCCTCCTTTACCTGAAACACATCGAGGTTATTGTCTTGCATCAGCTAAAGTGATTGAAAATTGTTGACATCATGTCCCATGGATTTACAAAACTCACAAAATGGAGCATGGTGTGTCTTTTGATACTTCTCCAAAGTTGGTCAGTGGGGTGGTACATGGCCCCACTGCCAGCATATTTTGTACCACTTTGCCTGTCTAAATGGAAATGGACTCGACACACCCGTTTCCACATAATTTGGAAGTACAGGGCACTCATACCTATGATACCCCTCATAATGACATGTGGTGCACTATATGTGCTCAAGCACAACTTTTGTTTTTTCCATATCATGCAGCTACATTGTCAGATTGGCCAGTTGCGACTGCACCTGTGCCAATCTTGCTGACATCTCTACCCCTCCTGATGTAGCTTCTAAGCACATTGCAATTTCTACTGCCTCCACTTGAGTCATCACCTTCTACTGGGTGAGTGGGACTCAGATATGGGAGAGTAATCATGCAATAAACCATTCTCCGTGTCGCACATCCTAGATTTGGAACGTTTTCCTATCCAAAAAAATATTGAATCGTTGATCATAATCCCAGACGGTTTATCCTTCCTTCTTCTTAATTCCCTAAGAAAATATTGCTTAATCCATATCAGGGACCTCTCTTGTCCCACCGACGCAATGGCCTTGTACTTCATGTACCACATAAAGTCTTTGTCCCTAAACATGGTTTCCAGCTGCATGATCTTTGTCACTTCGTATGTGATCATATTCACAAACCATATTTCTTCACACGTGAACCAATGTTGTTCCACATCGTCCCTGTTCGTTCCATGGAACATGGGTAATTGAAGAAATTAAACAAAATAAATTAGAGACAAGAACAACAACATGGCGGAAAAAGCATAATAGCCAACACATTTCTTATTCACTCCAATGTTACATATTTATAGTACAATGGGTGATGCCACCTCATAAAGAGATTTGCTCTAGATCCTAAAATCATGCATGATAACTAGGCTAGGCAATCTTAACTAACTCATTAGTCATCACTTGAGGATATATTACTAATATCCTAAATGAATAATACAAATATAGGTGACAATTTAGACTTAGTGATTGGTAAAGGTAAGCCATAGGCTAACAATCCC
>JASDQU010414305.1:0-10421 GCA_032191745.1 Picea mariana
GTGTGTGCGCGCGTGTACAAGGGAAATAAACACATTCGACTCTGCGTCACCACCCAATGACGAACAAGACACATACAACGAAGAACACAACATGACAACCTAAGACACACATAAAGTATCTACATGCATTTAACGACAATCAATCGACAAATAAATAAGACTGACTACCCGCCCATCCTACCCTGCAATGGTTAGGACCTCCAAAACACATAAGCAATGCTCAAGCCCAGGTTCCCATCAATTGTAACCATTTAAGGTCTCAGGGTTGGCGACTATTCTGAGGAGCATGGAGGTGTCTACATCTCGCCCAACACAAGCAGACCAAGCAATAAAATGTTTACAACCAAGTACAACAATAATTAATGAATAACCACGCCCTCTACGGAAGGCGCAAGTCAGAAGGACTCTGACAACAGCCAACCTTTAGTTAAGACTCAACATTACCTACGACTCAATTGACAATAATTACAGATCAATCACTCCGTTTAATTTCCATTAGTCAACGAGTCACCCAATCCAGCCTTAAAATAATGTAAATTCAATTAATTGCAATTCCCCATTACTAAATCATAATAACTTATTGTTCTTAGTTCCAGACATTATATTTTATCTGTTATCAATGATAAATAAATTTCAACATCAATACAATAGAGTAATAACCATAATTCCTTTTTTTATTACAATACTAAATAAAATGACCATCACATTACATCTTATATGTTATTTATAACAATTACATTAACATCACCATAAAATGATAATAGCATTAACATTAACATTACCATAAACATTAGCGTTAACATCAAAGTTTACATTTCATTAACATTACCATAAACATTAGCGTTAACATTAAACATGTAACGTTAACATTAAACATTACATGGCATTAATCATTACCATAAAATAATAATAACATTCACATTTTATACTATAATAACTTTGCAAGTAAAATAACAATCACCTTGTATGTTACCATTACAATAAAAAAAACAATATCAACATTATCTTTTTTTTAATAATAACCTTGCAATTAAAATAACATTAAAATTTCATTACTGTAGCATTACACTTACCTATTAAAATATCAATATATCACAGTTACCAATTTCATAAATAATATATTCAATGACATTACCTTTAATTTATCTTGCAAGAACAATATATTACAGTGGCCTTATATTTACATATTACCATATTACTATGTTGTAGTAACAATACCTTTACAAATCACAATAGCATTTATGTTATCAATAACAATCACAATTATGCTTTATTTTATATTACCATGTCATTACAATAATAAATACAATAAAATAACAAAAATAGTACATTCTATAAATTATTAATAACAATAAAAACTAGCGACCCAACCACTATGCCAAGTAAAGCCTAAAAATTAGCAATGAGACAATTAGCGGCTGTGAGTGCATGCCAGGCATCAATAATCAAATTGACAACTATCGAAATGGCAATTGTTAGGACTAGGAATCAACTCATAAATTTTTCTTGACCGCCTCATAGAAAATCCTTTCATAGCCGTACATCACACTCTTGCAGAGGTAAATATATACATTTCTAATTCAATTTTACAGGGGCGAAAGGATACAACTTTAACACAGTTGGCAGGGGCAAATTTGGGCAATTTTTAAAACAGTTGCAGAGGCAGAATGATACGGTTTCAATACAGTTACCGGGGTGGATGATAAGAGTTTAAATGTTATCGGTTCATGATTTAATTCAAGTTACAATATGATTCATTGTAAGAAATGCTTCTGGGCCAACCATAGACCGTGCCTTACACCTCAATAGCGTCCATTAGAAGGTGGAATGTTGTAAAGAGTTAGAGGGTTCTGTGAGGAAGCTATGTAAGAAGTTTGAATTACAGAAACCTAAATCCCCTCACTCCTGGCAATGCTTCTGACCTCTTATGCGCATTGTTATTCAAAATATTAAACCATCCATTACTGAAATATTCAATCCATTCCATTATGGAACTATTCAATCAATGTGACTGTGGTAAGAGAATGAAACAACTCACAATTTTGAAAGGGGGTGACCGTTTGAGCCTTAAAAACCCTTGATTATCCTTCCCGAGTATTCAGTATGAAAGAGACGTGTTTTATTTCCTTTGCCTACTGTCACGGAATTATGGAGTTGTTTCACTGCAGTAAGTTTTTTTTTTTTTTTTTCGAACACACAACCAAAGAAAAAGCATGATAAGTACATAAACTGACACGGCTAAAGTTTGGTGCGGTGGTGAAGTCTGGGTTCCCCATACGTTAAGGTTGAAAGAGTTAGGCACTCCAACTGTTCACAGCATTAAGGAAACATAATCATTTGTTCCTAGTACCTGGACGGTTTAAGGTGGTAAAGGAATACTACTTCTAGGGTTCAACTTCATCCAAAATATTCAAACCCATAACACATAAAAACAGTCAGAATTCAGACATATAAATTTAGGAATTGATCCAGCCATATAAATTCTCCCTATAAGTTTTCAGACAAAAAAAATTTCAGGAATTTATTCAGACAATAAAGTTTCAAGAACTTGAGACATATAAATTCTATCATAAAAATTTGAGTTGGGTGGAGGGATGGGTTTCCTGCAATGAACCAAAAACAATACAAAATATCCGTCATTATACTTCATTTCGGTGATAATTTCCTAGTATGAGGTGGTAAATTTGTAGTAGAGAGGTGAGATAAAATTGCGGAGTAGAGTCACAAGGGGCACGTTAAGCGCATAACTTAGCTAGCCTAGAAAAAATTTAACCCCAGTGTCAACTAGGGAATAGGAGTTATAACAGTGGTGAGACCATATAGTACAAGGGCGTAGAGACCATCTAGGAAACCGGATAATCCAAACCATTACAATCAAATTTTCAGATCTTAGCCTAAGTCACAATGCATTCTACTCTACAAATGAAAGATCATACCTTTGCCTTATCGGTTACCTCGAATGACGTCCGCGCGCTCTGTGTCGCTCCTACTCATCGACTATGGAGACTACACCGGTACCTCCCAGCCAACGCTAGGGGTACTCTGATTCCCCCTTAGCCCCCCGAGTTGCAAAGGGGCCACACACTATCCAGATGGTACGTCTAGCTCCCAGCTCGCCTCGCAAGGCCGAGCTACCACTCCTCTCCGAGCTGGAAAATCCCAACTCCCACAAGTAAATCAGTCAAGTCACTATTCCGGCAGCGTAACATTATGCTAACAGCCGATCCCCTTCTTCCTTCTCCTTCCTCTCTTTTATAGAGTTTTAGAACTTCCAATCTTTCCCTAAATCTCATTTAATTTAAGTTTTAATAAAAATCTTCTAAAAATTCTCCTTCGTACAAGTGTCATCCATCCCCCACGTTTCTCCATTAATGATTTTATTTAATTAATTTAATTGTATTATTTCCCTCACCCACCTAGAGTTACTCCTAAATTTACTCCTAGGTGTCCCTAGATTCCCTTACAGGATTTAAAGACTTTCCCTAAAATGAAGTTGCTAAATTAGTTCAATTTAGAAGGTTCTTAATTGCAGATTCTTTACTAAGTTGACCTCCCGCTTTTTACCATAAGTTCCCCTCTTTCCCTTTTTTATGTTACCTCCATTCCCTAGTTTCCTAATTTTTATTATTTCCCTCTTTCCCCTTTTTATTAGAGCTAAAAACGATAGTGGTGCAATTTTAACCTCTTTTCCTTTTATTATTAATTTAATATCTTTTTACACTTTCACATGTTAAATAATTAAACTCTTCTTTACCTTTTTATCCACAGATTTTATTTAAGTTCAAGTGGTTTTTTTTTTTAACTTTATTATTTTATTTTTATAGAGATATTTTCTTAAGGGTAGACAAAATTTTATCCCTAGCAAAGTTTTAGACTTAGGACTTAGATTCTGAACTAGGTGACATTTTAATTAGGGAAGTTGTTTTAAAATTTCTTAATGAGATATAAGTCTTAGGGCCATCTAGGTTCATTCCTTTAACATCATCAACGCAACGTGCCCTTTAGAACGCACTAAGTGCTCCAAGGGTCCCACTTGCCTCTTTTGTTTCTTTGCACGACGTGCCCTTTAGGACGCACCATGTGCTCCAAGGGGGTGCCACTCGCCTCTTTTGTTTCTTTTGCATAACGTGCCCTTCAGGATGCACCACGTGCTCCAAGGGTGCCACTCGCCTCTTGACTGATTGGTAGACATCAATAACCCCTGGAGTCAACACTCCGCCAGGTGAACTTGTGGGAGACTAAGGGATTCTAAGGGATTCTAAGGAATAAGGCCCCTACCTTATTGCACGCCCCTTAGAATCATCACGAGCGACTGTCGCAGTCTGCCCTCACGACATCGTGGGTCCTCTTGAACTAGGTAATCGTTAACCTACAGTTCGAGCCACAACAGGAGTGCTAGTAGGCTGTGGCAGGGATGTTGTCCACACCTCTCCCTCAACCTCTCTGGTAGTTGTGTGTGGCCCCTTTACTCCATATGTGAACCTGGTCGGCAAGCTATCGTCAGGCTGCACCATCAACAAATCATGTTAGAACATGTGCACATCATATCATATAATCAAATGTACTAATATCACAATAAATCAATCAAACCCCTATAGCACACTCCCAGACTCGATCTGGAATCCAAGGGGTTCCATCGATGCCTCTTCATCCTTCAGGTCCGAAATCCTGTACACTTAGTAAAACTGAGTCAATAGCACCTGTCTATGTCAATGTAGTACAACAACATGTCATCTACGCATAACGCATCATAATCAAAGTCAAATGTTTAATAGCATAATAATCTGGATCACTTGCGAGCAAGTGTCCTCAAAGAATAATTTCGCTCAGTGTGACAGAGCGGAATGTTACAGGGTGCCCTAGTAAGCTTGTACCCATAGGCTTTGGTTTGCCACCGGGGGGATTTCTAAAGGGCGATCATCTGCTCCCATCATATCTTCACTTTTACATCTTATCTCCCACTCATATTCCCCATTCCCCTAGTCCTAGCATTAGGATGATTTGTTTGTGTGGTTACACCTTATCTCATGGGAAGAAGGGGCTAAAGGCCCAGAAGGTAAAAGTTAAAAGCCATAAAAATGACACCTAGAGATGCCTCACCCAGGGATCCCCGAGAAGGCAATAAAAATCCTCTCAGTAAGAAATAAGAGGGACATGAAGAAAAATAACAAAAAAAAGACCTAGAAAAGAGGATAGGGGGTCTCATCACGAGCCAACCTATTATGTTCATGGGTACCTAACAGAATGAAATTGCTACTATCTGGTTACTACTCCAGGGCAGTGACCTTTGGTTGCATGGCCAAGCGAAAGGGGGTCTCATCATGAGCCAACCTTATCATCTCTATGAAATTGCTTGTGGGTAACACTGTCAGCTCTGGTCACCATGCGAAGGTAGTGTCCTCTAGTTAGACCTTGAAATAAAAGAATAAATGAAATAAAGGGCTTGGAAAGAATTGCATCCATGACAGGTACAACTCACCTTCTACAAAGGCACCCACAGGTAATATTGTACACCCCTATATTTCACTCTACCTATATGTCTAGACATCCCTTGACCACATCACCACATTTTACATGGCTTGGATGGTACCCTATGGAGACTTTCCTTTTCTTGTGGATGCTGGCCCAATAGGGTATTTTGTCTTTTTCCTTGGCTTTGTATTGTGGGTCATTGTAATATCTTTGAGCTATTGAATGATATATCAGGGGTTTTGTGCATGTATTTGATAAAATTAATGATGAAATATGATTGGCATTGCTATGATCCCTGTGACTAATGAGCCCATGGAGGGAGAAGTTTTTGATGCATAGGACCATGCCCGACGGACAGGTACCAGTTGGACCGGTACACATGGGCAGATGATTAGCTCATACCTCCATGGGGATAAAGATGCCATCAGATGGTTGCTGGGACCCCATCAGGGGCAGAGATAGGATAGTGATTGGTTGAGCCTTTGCACATGACAAGAAGAAGGATGTTCCACCCAGGACACTTTGGTTGAGCCCAACCCAGGGGGGTTGACCCACTTCAGATGGAACGTTTTACCTTTGATGACCACAACGTCACCCAGGAGGTCTTGATGTCTCCTTGAGTGTGTGGCAGTTTGATAAGATGGATGGCATGTGTGGCATCTTGGAGGATCCCAGGAAGGGCTAACATTTGACTTCTGGATGATGGACTAGCCCCAAAAGGGCCTAACGTCTCCCTCAAAGGGGCTTGATGTCTCACTTTTTGCTCATTTAGGTCTTTTACTTAGTAGTTAATGTAAAAACAATATGATTTTGGTTTGTAGCCTTGTCAGCTATTTTTAATGACCTAATTTTAATTAAAGGGTCATGATACACTATATATTGAGGATGTGTTTCCCTCATTTGATCATAACACACAACTCACTCTCTTGTGAGGTCTGATTTTTGCGCCCTACTTGGGTATTTGGTCTTTTAAGTGAGGCACACTTGTTGATGGAAGGATTTTCTTGGCATATTTGGCATTTCCCTTGAAGGAAGGTTTACAACTAGGGTTTGCACATGATTTTCTTCATGATATGTAAGTGTTTTTCCTGCAAAACTTCTTGATTGAATGGTTGTAGGTTAGTATTCTCATTTACTTATAAATTTGTTGATTTTAAAACCCTAGGTGACAAGCACACAACTAGGTCCTTGTCTCATGTCCCCTTAGAGAGAAATATTCAGCCATTGAAGGAGGAAGAAAGAGCATAGCCTTTGCTACACTCTTCTCACTTCTTCCCTTAAGCTAGCTTTGATTTTAAAGGTTAAAAGGAGGGTGACATCCTAGGCCTAGGTTATCTACACCTAGGGCCATCCATCTTCTAGGGTTTTAGTGATAGAGCCTTGCCATTGCAACACTCTCTCTCACTTGATCCTCTTGTTTTATCTCTTCTCATATGCTAGCCATTTTTCCAAGTTTGACCTAAAGAAGGAGGAAAGAGCATGAGGCCTTGATTAAGAAACACTAGAGTGAGCCTCTTCCCCCTAGGGTTTTCATTCTAGGGCCCTGCCATTGCAGCACTCTAGAACCCTTCCCTCTTGTCTTTAGCCCTTTACTCCTTCAACCTTGCATCCTCTCCTTGAATGACTCCATATGCCCTTAGGAACTGATCTTAGAAACACAATGTTGAAGTGGTAGTGCTCAAACCAACCCTCAAAACTTTAAATTTTGAAACCCTAACTAACTAGCTAACCCTAACTAGGCTAACGTCACATTTGGTTATTCTATATTAATGCAACAAATATTGATAATAAGCATTTAGATGATGATTGAAATCATTTATTGAGTAAAAGTTTGATTAGATACATTGTTGATTACATCATCTCGATAGTTATTGATGAAATAATACTTTTCCATTGCTATATTGATAAAACGTTGATCTCATTAGTACCTGTTGTTTCATTGCTTATATATTGATGTCAGATAATTACATGAAGTACTAACCCACTGATATATAGCCTGCATACATATTATCTTGTTATTGTCTTATTCCGGGCAAGTGTTCTCTTTTGGGCATACACTTATTTATTGCCTGATTAGCCAAATTATCTGACCTTTGGTGGTCACCTGTGAGGAGGAAACTTTGCCTTGATCTTTATACTTTGTCCTCTTCAAAACCCCATTTTGTTGGGGATGTCTCCCCTGGGTTAACCTCCCTAAATAGAAAGAACCACCCCATTGAGGTGACATTGGGTGGGGAAGGTTCTTGTTATGCCAGTTTGGCCTCAATCCTCTAGATTTTTGACCTAGCTACAAACTGTACGATAACATTTTGGCGCCATTGCCGGGGAACACTGAGTCAATCTTCCTCAAATGATAAACCTTTTTGGTAAGCCTTGCCTCAAAGAAATTTTCTTACAAGCTTACATAACGACTCCATTAGGGTTATTTTCCCTTTTTCTTTGGTAGTTTCAAGTAAACTATCTGGTGACTCCACAAACTAGAAGGAGATTCAATAATCCTCCTTTGTCCTTCAAAAGGAAGCCTCCCTTAAAATCTCCTGTTGTCAAATCACTTTTCGGGAAGGGCCTTCCTTTAAGAATCATGTCTACCTCTCAAACCGCTACAACAAACCCAGTCAACAATCAAAGACAGTGGTCATCTACCCTTTTCAGGTCGTTAAACATGTCAGCCAAACCTGGCTATCCCAGGCAAATGCCACCCAAGTATGATAAGTGGTTGCCTAAGTTTACCGGTACGGATGTTGTCAGTGCTGAAGAGCATATGAGTAACTTTTGGGCATTCTTTCAGCTTCATCCCATCAGTGATGATGCTAAATATTTGGTCAAGAAGTTATTCTCCGCTACTCTTTATGATGCCTCAAGGCATTGGTACCTTAGCCTTCCTGATGGAAGCATCAAGACCATGGATAGACTTGAAGAGGATTTTCTTAAAATATGGAGTATCAAAGAAGACCCTAACATGCTTATCACATGATTGAATAACCTTTCTAAATATTAGAATGAGTCCATTCGGGAGTTTCACACTAGATTTGAGACTTTGTTACAAAGAATTCCCGCAATCCAACTAGGGTATCTCCTTAGAGACAAAAAACCCTAGTCCATTCAAGAATCCCAAGAGCTCTTTTCCAAGATAGAACGAAAACTCGTTTCATCTAAGATTGAGCCCATTGCTAACCCTAGGGGGGGAATAAATACCAAGCAGAAAATAGTACACAATGTTGAACGTACTTTAGATCTCTGCGCCAGTATCAAAAAATTACAAGCCTCCATGGATGGCATCATAAAAACTCAAGAAGAGATGATGAACCGAATTGTCAGACTTGAAAAATCCCAGATCCAAGCACCTAGGCCTCCGTTCAAAGAATAGTTCTAGAAAAGGAATCAATTTTACAAGACAAAGAATGAAAATGAAGTTCCAAATACCTTGGCCCCTACAAATGTTGTGGATGAAAACCCTTGGTGCCTGGAGTGTAGTGAAGCACACTGGGAGCATGAATGTCCCTATAACGCTAGCTAGCAACAAGTCGACAATTTGGATTGCTTCATGAAATTTCCTCAGACAAACATCGTAGATATAGAACATCAACAAGCCGTGAGGGAAGCAACCAGAGCGACAAGGATGGAAATAATAAACAACTTGGACCAGGAATCAAGAGAAAAGTTAAAGAAACAAGAAGTTCAGGTTTACAAAAGGAAGAATCCGAAACAACCTACCGCTGATCAGCCGAAAGCCCCTCCTCTTGAGGTTCTTCTTCCTAAGACTTCCAAGACTAGTAAGGTTGACCTTAATTTTGACTTTGAATGGAATTTATCAAAGATGCGTGTGAATGTTTCCCTAAGAAAAGAAATCAAGATCCCATTCATTAAAGAACTCTTTGATACTTTCTTTTTGGGATCATCTAAACCTATGGACCCCCCTATTATGTTACAAGCTAATCATTTCGGGGTCTAGTATGGTGAAAACCCTCCCTTCTTCATAACTTTAACAATGAACAACAAACATCCTAACAATTGCATGTTAGATACAGGTGTTGGTGCTAACATGATGTCTCTTAAAGTCATGCAACAAATGGGTTTGAAGGTCACTAGGCCTTACAAGAATGTGTGTAGTTTTGAATCTAAAGCAATACCCACACATGGGGTGGTTGAAAATGTTGAAGTGCACTTAAAAGAATACCCCGAGAATACAGTCCACATAGATATTAGAGTGGTTGATGTCCCAGATGTGTGGGGAATGTTGTTATCTAGGAATTTTGGTGCGATGATAGGCGGTTCCCTAGAAATGGACCTCACTTTCTTATGATTACCTTTGAAGGATGGAACGATGGGACGTCTACTCAATGTACCAATAACTGGGAATCATGTGTAGGATATTGTTCATCTCGTAAATAATGACAAAGAATTAAATGATGTGATACAAACTCTTCAAGAATACTCTCTGGAAGACATGCCCTTTGCAACAGAAGAAGACTTTGATCAGATCAAATGGCCCAAGAAAGAAGAATACCAACAACTCCTAGATGAATTCAAGAACAAAGAAGTTGGGACAGTGAAGATATTAAAAAGAAAAAATATGAATATGACGTGTAAATATTCCCATCCCAACAAGAATTCTTTTCAGTAGAATCCCACCCACCTCCCTCAGTACAATACACCAGGGTTGTTCAAGGAACGACCAAATACAAAGTCTGAAAATACAAGGAGGAAGATATGGTATGGATGTGGGATACTCAGAAAGTAGAGCCAACTAATGTAAAAGGAAGCACACAATCATGGTGTTGCGCCTCTTTCATCACCTTGGTGAGCAAATAAGAGGTTCTTTCAAGCTCAATTGGGTCTGCTGAGCAGGATAGCTGTAGAGAAAAGAGTTAGAGAAAGAAAACAAAAACTAGAATTAAGAATCGAACTAAGAGATGCAATAAAAACAAAATTCATGAGCATAGGGACAT
>JASDQU010414309.1:0-10370 GCA_032191745.1 Picea mariana
ACTTGGTCCATACCTTTCAAGCATGGCCAAGTTCTTTTAAATTGATGTTGATAGGAGTAGTGAATAAGCTTGGCTAAACTGTTCAATCTTAGCCAAGTAATTTAGGTTAGTTAGTGAATAAATCTGACCAAACTACCTAATCTTGGTCAGATAACTCCAGGATAGAGTAATTCGTTAGTCCAACAGTTTAATCTGGGCTAATTGTCATACGTAATTAGGTTAGAGCATAGGGTAGTTTTTTTTATTTCAATAAAACAAGTATGATGATGGATGTTGAACCATACCTTTGATGTTTGAAGTTTTGATGTCTAACCCCTTGGTGATTAAAACATGGAAGAGCTTGGGAAAACCCACGATCACGCTTATCCTAAGTTTTCATAACACATACGTCATCGCGCTCACAATTAAGCACAGCGCAGGTATGGACGGCTCAGAGGTTCGCGCCCAGAGCTACGGTCAAAATTTTTTTTCGGACCCGCCTGATTGTTCTACCTTTAATGGTGGGGGAGGGGTCCAGAATCGGATATAGCATATGCACACATCTGGACAGCTCAGTTTCCAGTGCCTAGATCCACGACTCAGATTGGATTCCGGACCCCCCCCCCCGACCGNGGGGGGGGGGTCCGGAATGTTAGTTAACTATTGCGCACAGATCTACGGTTGAAAAGAAAGCACGTAGATCAATGGATCATATTGTTTTTCGGACCCCCCCAACCGATCTATCTTTAACGGAGGGGGGGGTCCGGAATGGAATATTCTCTGGTGGGCCCTTTTCCTCTACGTGGCATAAATTCATTGGTTCAGACTTCAACCGCCTATCATTTCTAACATGCCCCGTCACCACATGACGTCATCATTCACATTTTTCCTAAGGGGTCACGTCCCATTAATTTGTCAGTCCCTTTCCCCTTGTCCACCCTTTACAAGTCCTCTCACCAAGGTCACTCCCTAATCAACTCCCGCCACGTTGCCTGGTAGTATTCGTCATTCATTATTACCTGCCATATCACGCTCCAAATGATCCGTTGGCAATTGATTACTGGCTAACTTATCCATTAGCTTGCTGACCTATCCCCCGCGCCCAATGGATATATGTTCACTCAAAATCACCATCTCCCTTCTTTCTTCCATTGCTTACTGTGTCGTCTCACCAGAAAATACCTTTCCCGTCGCACCAGAGCATTTTTCCCCATTTTCTCTCTGTTTCAGTCAAACATCCCAAGCCACCATCATCCCCACTAACGACTATTTGATTTCCATGGATTTTTACAGCGATGGCGCCAAAATCCAAGAGGATAGAAGCTGAGGAAAATCCTTTCCTCCCGCCGCCTATGGACCTCGACAGGATCCCCCTGGTGGACAAAGACCATTTAATCACTGACACCAAATGTGAATTTGACTTTGCGAACTTGCAGTCATGGCTCAAAGAGGTTTTCCTTGACCAGAGCAACGAAATTGGGCTTTGGGAGTCAAATCTTCCCCTGTATCTCTTCCCCCAGATTCACCACTTTCCCGAATTCACCCTCAAATGTCAGGCCCATTATATCCCTGAACAAAGAGCCATTATGTCTTCGTCCGGAGAAATTCTTTTCCTCATCACACCAGAAACCATTGACCAAATGATGCAGATACCCAGAGCTAAATCTGCCTCACCTTTCAACCTCAAAATCATCACGAAGCTCTACCAGAAGCTGTCTTTTCCCCAAAGAGCTCAGATTTTTGAGCTTTTCCTCCCACAATCCGCTCAGCTCCCCACTACAAACCCTCCTTATCCTTCCTCCCTGTTCTCAGTAAAGGGAAACTAGGTCATCACATCAGTAAAGGGAAACCAGGTCATCACGTCACTATGTGCCTTGCTTGGATATTTTTTGGATCAATGGGTGGATGAACCCATCTTGGAATTTCTGTCCATTTTTTCCACCGATGAGAGACCCACTACTCAGTTCAACTACAGTATGTTCCCGACGGACAACATTCACAAACAATTCATTAACTTCACCACAGAAGGCATGTTCCGGTATTCTTCAATACTGGCTTACCTATTCGTTTTCTTTCAAGCGGATAAATTTTCCTTTTCAATGCAAAAGATGGATAAAGATGGGAGACCACAGGCAGTGACAACGTGGACTTCGCTGCTTAGACATAACTCTATAGAATTTAGTTTTAAGCATTTCATCCAGTAGTTCTACCACCCAGTGGTGAGTATGCTCAGTGACAGACCCGAACCTAGAATAAAGGAGGAAATTCAGAGGATCCTACACCTCTCAGATCTTGCAAAAATGGGGGACTGGTACCTGTACCAGGACCAAATAGAGATCAAAGTGTATGGGTGCGAATTGGCCCCATACAAGTTACCCAAATATCTGCTCGTGAATATTTTTTCCCTGGAGTACATAAGGCAGATGATTAATTCAAGCAACATTCATTTTGTGTCTCTGAAAAAGAAGCAACAGCTTAGGATCAAAGGGAAAATAGGATCACTCATTTGCAATCGCTGAGGCACCGAGGAGGAAGCAGGCCGACTGCTAAAAGAAATGAAGTTTTTTGTTAGTTTCGCATGGCATTATGATCCGTGGGGGATAATTTCCAAGATGACGGTCAAAAATAAGAATATCCTGTATATTCACACATCCAGGCCCGAGGTAGATAAGTTCACCAACCAGACAGAATGGGAGCCAAATACTCTGGTTGAGACAGAACAACAAAACTCGCCGATCATTGTTTCACAGACAACTACCTCAAACTGTTTTTAATTGGATAAAATCTCATTTTCCTTAAATGTAAGGAAACAAGTAACAACCCACGACTCATGAACATGTAGAAGTACTCTTGTTTACACACAACAAACAATATAAAGATTGAAGCAAAACACCAAAGATCTCAAGGCTTAGATTCTTCCTTCTCATTCCTTCTCTATTTTTCATATCTTTAATGAACAAATAATACATTAATATGTAACCTTCTGATTTCTATACATATGGAAATTGCTACAAATCATATGCAACTAATTCTAATTTTAACCATCTGAGGCTAATTCTCAATAACCCTAAATTAAGAGAACACTCACTAACCATAAATTATGTTGCATGCAGTCTAATAAAAATTTGTTGACACAGTAAGAGTCTCCTCTGTGCACTTACTATAATATAAATTAAGCATTATCTTCAACACTATTTAAAGTGTGAAACCATCTTTTGGTATTGGAATATGACCTCAAACTGTTTTTAATTGGATAAAAGCTCATTTTCCTTAAATGTAAGGAAATGGGTAACAACCCAAGACTCATGAACATGTAGAAGTACTCTTCTTTACACATAAGAATATAATTGCATTTCAAAATCCTAACATAGTATCAACAAACTATAATAATAATTCCAATATTTATGAGTATTGTAAACTATTTTTTTTTAAACATCAAATATTAAAGTCATCTACTTCATTTAAGTGTAATTGTTTTCTTAAATTTTACACTATCAAAAAATTTATATTAATTTTTAAATAAGACAATTATGAAATACTTATAAATAGAATATGATTCAATTTATTAATATATATGCATAATTACATTTAACATTCACAAGTAGCTTCACCTGATTAAAAGGTGGATCTTCTTTTCAATGTCCATCATCAAAATGTGTTTTCTCTGCTAAGGTATTGCCTCCCACTGTAATGAAACTAGGGAGATTATGCTTATTTACCAGCACATGTGTTACGAGGAAAATTTCTCTATCACTAGGGTAAACCACAACAGACGGAAATGACTACAAAAATCAACTCTATTCTCAAGTATGCTACGTAAACAAATATGCTAGCAAGACAAGATAAAAGGCCTACCTCGTCCAGACGTTCGATGAATTCCACTATTGAGCACCTGTTGTCCCTTGGTTATGGATTAAGGAAGAAAGCAAGGAATCAGGAAGAAGAAAGATGAAGTATGAAGAGCGCAGAAGGCACACAGACCGAGGATGGGTCGAAGTGGTCAAAGAAGTAGAAAAGAAGGAGCGAAGTAAAGGAAAGCAATTCGTTGAACGAGAATATCGAGAAAGACAGATCAACAAAGATGATGGATCATGGACAACTCAACAAGTGGAAAAAGAGACCAATCGATGCTTTGGAGCACCTCATGGAAAAGAAGGAAGGACAGGCTGGAAAAGCCCTGAAAACGCGGGTCAAGTGGACCTAGGGTTTTAGCATTTAGGGTTTTAACACCTAGGATTCGGTCTAGGGTTTTCCAAGAGTCATTGTAATGTATAAATAAAGGTCTAGATGATGGAAGGGGGTTGGTTGATATGGTTGTTCGCTTATGTTGTTGAGTACGATTATTGATATTGTGTATTGAGAGAGAGAAGTGTTGTGTTGTGAGAGCATTCTGTATTGTGGATCTTCAATTGGGTGCAAAGATCAACCCTATAGCTGGGTGCGCAGGGAGGGGAGATAGAGAAGAGAGAAAGAGAGAAGAGATATGCAGCTAAGTGCACAGATAGAATTGTATGTTTCCATTTAATATATCAAGAAACACAATTCTGTGGACGTAGCCCTAAGGAGAGGGTGAACCACGTAAATATTGTTGTCTCTGTGGTTGATGCTGTGATTAGTTGCTGATTGTTATATTATTATTCAATGAATTTTAGATCAAAGATATAACCCTGTGAAGTAAGCATAATATTGATAATGCATAGCTAGGTTATCTGTGTGGTTGTTATGGATTCACTTTACATTTCCTATGGTTATAGACACTTGTGTCCTACAACCTCTCTATTGCTACTTCAAGTGAGACTTCATCTGCTTCACAGGTGTTGTCGGAAGGGCCAGTAGTTAGGGTTTGTTGGTGCGCTCTTAGAGTTGAACCGTGGGTCTGCCCCTGTGCCAACAACACTTGACCCAAAGCAATATACCCGCAACTAGTTCTCAACAACCAAGCAAAGAAAACATATGGTGATAGTAAATGATGTTAGCACATTCAATAGCATAATCCATTAATAAACACGACGAATACACCCATGGAATAAAAATTCAAATATTTGCAAGATATCAATTGGACAAGAAAAGAGTATTTCTATTAATATATGATCAACATAAGTGAAAATTTTACAGACTTTTGTGTCGGCATGGTTTGGAACTGAGAAACTAAGTTCCTTCTAGTTGGACCTCCACCACTTCAATCCTCCACCAAAGACAAGCTCATAAAATAGAGACAATGAAGTTCTCAATCAAATAAGCAAAGAGCTTGGGGGCTAAACACTGTGTTCAGACTTAAAGGACAAGGGGATGCAGACTCAATATGAAGTAAATAATTTCTCCAGAATAATTTTGCTCTCAAAGTTGAATTCTTTCTCCTCTTTTCAATAGCTCAGAATTGGCCCATTTATAGCCTTCAGATGGAACTGAAGGGTCGAATCGGAATGTTTCCAGTATATGGAAGGCCAAGAATCATAGATCTCCTGTCGTGACATGGAAACCCAACTCCCTTTTTCATTTTTGAACACAAATCCCGATGTACACAAGTTGTAGTGGTGCAGCTTGTGTATACGCATGTTGTATAGTAGGCAAGGTGTGTTCATGTGGAAAAATATGTAATTTTAGCTCTAGTATTTATAAACAAGGATGATAAGTCTGCATAGGGAAATGGAAAAAGGCCTTATGTGCAAGATGGCATAGGGTGAGGAAAATCTTGCTATAACATGTCTTGACCTAAGTGAACTTATTGATGGTATCTATATTTACAAGCACATGTCATGACCCAAGTGAACTTCTTTATGTTATATATAATGCTAACTTTGATTGAGTGATTGTATATTACTATCCACACTATAATACTCCAAAAAGTAAAAATAACTATCAAGAGCTCAAAGCTAAAAAAACTATGAATGGTTTTAGGATTACCACCAACCATATCAACAACAAATTGTTCAAGAACAAGACTGCATACCAAAAACTAGGTTGCATACTTGATCATCTATTCACAGGCTCTAAATCAAACTTGGAACCTGACTGAAAACTTTAGATTTCCCCCCTGTGAAGGACAAGTGGTTCAAATTCCCTTGACCATAATGTGTATGATTTCCACAATGCATACATGAATGAAGATCGAAACACTGATCTTTCATATGTCCAATTTTATCAACTAAAAGAGGGCTTCTTGCAAATCCACCCTTTTACAATAATCCAACTCGACAATAGAAAATTTAAATGCCATAAAGCGTGTTGGATTTAACAAAAAATGCACCCACTTACAATCACAATTCGATTTCAACAGTATTTTATACTTACAAAAGAAACAATAGTAAGTATCACAAATTGCAACTCAATTCTGAATTGACACAAATCCAGAATGCAGGAGTTGAATTAAAATTTTCTTGAATGAAATCACTTGTTTTTGTTGCACTGATAGGGCTTCGAAACCAAAATCCTGATTATTAATTGTTTGTCTGAGTGAAACTCTTGGGAAGGTCAAACTGATCAATCCAAGTCATCAAAGCCATCATCATCCTTAAAAACATCGTTCATTATCCTGAATGGTCTATGAGACCTAAGACCGAATTGGTCTATGAGACCTTAAGAAGGTAAGTGATTACTTGTGATTCTTTAGAATTTTGTTTTTATGCTCGAAAAACATTAAGAGAAGCTTTCCAATATGACCATAGTTTTGTTGAGTTAAGAGGTTAGGAAGGTTGGTAGTGTGACAAAGATTTTGAAAATGAGATTTAATCCGGGTATAGGATGGACAATCTAAGAGAAAGTGTTTTTCATCTTCAACTTTCTTAGTGTCACAAGGGTGTTTTTCATATACATAAAGTTTCTTTTTTATTTTTATTATTATATTATTTTCATTTTATTTTAAATAATTAATAATAAAAAATAAAACTTCTATTTTCTTATAAAAATACATAAAACTATTATAAACATTTTTTTATTAAATTAATTTTTTAAATGAAAATTATAACATTTAATTAACTTCATAAAAATACAAATTTTCAAAGTTTAAAATAAACTTATTTTCGTCAAACTCCATAAAAATACAAATTTCTATACCTACCTACCAAGTTTCAAAAAATCATTAATATCTAAATTTCTTTAATAAGAAAAACCATGAAGCATTCTTCACAGTTCTTCATTAATATCTAAATTTCTTTAATAACAAAAACCTTAAAAACATAAAGCATTCTTCACAATTCCTTTTATCATTGAATAACAATGAAACTTAATTTCCAAAAATTCCTTTATATCTAAATTTCTGTGAAAGTTCAACAATAAAAATCTAAATATAAAAACCATAAAGCACTTTCCCAATTCCATTAACTTTTAAGTTTATAATTTAGAAAAGTCTGTGATTTTTCAAAAATTCCATGATATTGCCATGACTTTTAACTTTATAATTTTTCAAAAGTCTATAAATTTTCAAATTCCTATGATGTCCGAGATTGTAACAGTAAAAACCATAAAACATTCTTCACAATTTCATTTATTAGTAAAAAGTAATTAACTTGACCTTTGCTTTGCTTGGATTTTAAATTCTACAATTTTCAAAAAAGTCCTTGATATTTAGATTTGAATCCATATATAGGTTTGTTTGGTATTGCAAGACTAAAAACACAAAGCATTCTTCATAATTCCATTTATCATTGAATCACAATGAACCTTGACATTGACTTGGATTTTAAAATATAGTTTAAAAAAATGATAGTGACATATTAAATAATAAAAACCATGACCTTGACTTGGATTTTAAACTATGATTTAAAAGTAAAAATCTTTGTTGATAGTGACATAGAAAATAGTAAAAGCCATGACCTTGACTTGGATTTTCTACGACATAGTAAATAGTAAAAGCCATGACCTTGACTTGGATTTTAAAAGCATAAGACGAAAAACCACCATAAAGCATTCTCCACAATTGAATGACAATGAACCTTGATCTTGACTGGGATTTAAAGTCTAAAATTTTCAATCGCCGGAAGCCTCGTCGAAATCCATGTAGCGATAAAACGGTAAGTTATGTTCATATAGAGGTGCATATCTGCGAGAAATGCAGATGGTTTCTAGATAGATAGATAACTGAAACTCCTTTCACCGATAATTTCGCTGTCACAGAAGCGGAAAAGTAAAGTCAGGAGTGGCGGAGTCAATATTACCTGATATTACTGATATTAGAAAGTAACTTTTTTCATTTGATTTTGTTCGAAATCTGGGGATGAATGGTTGGATCTGCAGATTTGAGTGGCTAAGTTTGTATAATTTCTCCAACTTGAGTGGCTAAGTTTGTATGATAGAGCTGTAAAATTTCTCCAACTTTCAAATTAAATAACGAATGCTCACTTAGAATGCTTTTATCACTTAGAGTTTTTTTTGTTATTTTTTAAGTTTATGTGGTGAAGAGTTTGGTATGTGTTATTCTAATAATCCACAGTTGGTGTCATTTCGTCTTCGACATTTCAAATCGAAATCAAGATTATTTGATTATTTGAACTAAGTCTACCTAATATGCCATATCTCCAGCTTTACTTCCCATTCGTGAGACCTAATTAACTCTCACCTTACATTTTGGTTTCTATCCTTAATTCATGCCCTTTCCAACTAGTAAGCTAAGAGACTCAAGATGGAGTGCCCATGCGGTTGATCTCCTGCAGATCGGACGTCCCCTTCCCAACTAATAGTCTCAGAGCTTACCCACATGGACGTCCCCTTCCCAACTAGTAGTCTCAGAGCTTACCCTGTATATTGTAACGTATATTAAGTGGGTAACATTTAACTTGATTAAAACATTAAAAAATAAAAGAAATTTGAAAAATTTATATATATTATTTTAAATTCATTTATTTTAAGTGTTTAGTAAAAAGTATATAGTCACTGTTAGATATGACCACATGGACATAGAGTGTTTTTGGCATATTATTGGTAGAATTATCACATACAAACAAACAATATAAAGATTGAAGCAAAACATTAAAAATCTCAATGATTGAGATTTTTTCTTCTCATTCCTTTTCTATTTTTAATATTTTTATTGAATAATTAATACATTCATATATATGAAAATTGCTACAAATCATCTGCAACTAATTCTAATTTGTTAATATTGTAATAGTCTGTCAGTAATTATAATAATAAAAATTAAGTATTATCATCAACACTCCCCCCTTAATGCTTAATGAGATGATTCCAAACATCTTTTTCATGTAATGAAACTTCTTTGGTAGTACTTTATTAAAGATATCATCATGTTGATCATTTGTTTAAGGTGAAGATATCAACCAATTGTTCATTGTACTCTATACCTAGCTATTGAGCGCACACCTTTGCCACCAACCTTGCTTTGTTCTTTTGTATAGACCTATCAACTGCATACTTTGTTTTGTAAACCCATTTTACCCCAATGACTTGTTTTCAGTGGGAGGATCCACACGCTCCCATGTTTAATTACTTTTAATGGTTGGAATCTCTTCATCCATTGCTTTGCACCAAGCTTCATGTTTTGTTGCATCTTCAAAGAATCTTGGTCATGCTTCAATATGCGACATTAAAGCAAAGTTAAAATATCCATAAATTTCATTTAAGGATTTTACCTTTCTTGAAGGAGTACTTGGACTTGAAGTTGAAGAAGATGATGGAGTGAATGTAGTAGTAGTACTTGGACTACTGGTTGGATTTGTAGAAACAAAAGATTCATCTTCCTGTATAAAAGTTCTTGGACATTCTTGTTGCACTACTTGATTCCACTTCCATTGTTCTTTTTCATAAAAAAAACACATCACGACTAACCAACATTTTTTGGTTTGTGCATTATACAATCTATAAGCCTTTGTGTCCTCACAATAGCCAATAAAAATGCATTTCATACTTTTATGATCTAGTTTTCTTCTTTTTTCATCAGGAACATGAGCATAAGCAATACAACCAAAGACTTTCAAAAGATCAACACCACGTTTTCTTCCACTCGATGTCTCATACAGAGTCATATTTTGCACACTTCTCGTTGGATAGATCTATTAAGAAAATAAACAGATGTACCTACAACTTTATCCCTAAAAATGTTTGGAATATTTTTACCTTTCAATGTATGCTCCTAGCCATCTCAACAATTGTCTTTTTCTTTTGTTCAGCCACACCATTATGTTGGGGATTATATCCTACTGTGGATTGCCTATATATGCTATTACTTTTGCAATAATCATCAAAATTATTAGAAATAAATTCTCCCCCTCTATCTGTGCATAATGTCTTTAAAACATAACAACTTTGCTTCTCAACAACAACTTTAAATTGTTGAAAAATAATAAGAGCATACGATTTCATGAAATACACCCAAGTTCTTCTACTGAAATCATCCACAAAAATAATAAAATACTTATTTTTGTTGAGTGATAAAGTTT